>JAVFBZ010162588.1:0-24464 GCA_032466195.1 Katharina tunicata
CAAACAAAAACAAAACAAACAAATAAAAATAACCAACAAAAACATTTAAATATACACCCAGCCATCCTCGTAGCCAGCTCAGAACTTCCAGCAAATTATCCCCCTCTTTCATTGTAATTTGTATTATTATGATAAATGATCCAAAACTTTATAACTCAAAGAGTGTACTTCCCCCATGAGAGACGTCGACGTGCGTGTGTGTTAGAGATACAGGAAGAAGCGATTTGAAAAAGAATGTAGGATTACCCGTTTCCGTTTTAAAGTAGGCCTACGTATAAAATCAAGTTCTTATAAAGTATGAAATAAAAGACAGTGCTGCGTGCTTTTCAAAGTTTTTATCTTAGGTCTCTAGATGCGTGGTCCTATTGGCCCAAAGCGTCGGATTATGTCTTTTTAGTAGCTGGCTGTTTGAATCTCGACCTACTACTTACTACATCTTCGACTGGAGGCTACTCAGGCGTGTGGCACCTTGCCTCGTTGGGTCCCTGCTGTAGTCTTTCATTGGCCAACACACTGAGCCTGGGGAGAGGTTGAACTAAACCTTGACAGTACTATATCACTCTTTAGACTGGCTCTGTCAGTGTCTAGTTAGTTAATTCTTTGGGCATAAATATTTACTGGAAACGTCAAACTCCCAAAACGGAAATTGGAATCATTTCATTTGGAAAAGAGACAAAAGATAACGTTTGTCTTTAGAGGACTATTTTTTCATCGTCGTTGTGAAATTATTTTTTGCATTAAATATTAAAAGTAAGTGAACTAAGAGGTGGACAAAATGACTTCTATCAATTTAAGTAAAACTTTCGAAAGCAGGGTCTGCTACATGTTTTCAATTCTGACATTATTGTGGATTATCTTGTGCTTATCTATCCCGACTACAGAATCATCATTCCGGAGGAAAAACAGGTAAGACCAAATCAGAATTTTTTGATTTATAGGTTGGCGTTAAACGCCGTGTTCCAAGGCATTTCAGTTATATGACGGCGGAGTATTCCAACGGTAAATAGGCACTCTAACACAACCATTAAGGTGAAGTTTTGTGCACGCTGTGTTTGAAAACTAATGTTCTTCTAATACTAAATGGACACACCATGGCAAGGCTTGGCATACACTACACATATGCTTAGTCAGAGGGCCAAATAAGAATTGCACAAAACCGTTAACATCATCAAGGGGCATAATGGTGTTTATATGATCCAATTTGTTCAATTATTTAGAACATTGTCCGCAGAATATCCTTTTATTCTGTTGTGAACAAAAGTGCTCTTTTTTGTTGGTGATTATTTTGACACAAAGTTATTATTCAACGCAATAAACGGGCCATTCAAGTTCGCTTTAAAAAGTACCAGTGGTCCAACTTAAAGCTAGCTCCAGGCTTTTCTAAATATCCACATTCACATTAATACATAACTTACATGTCAGCGGGTGTTTAGGTGGGAACCTTCTGTGCTCTGATGCTCTGTGAGTTAAGTGACATCAGGAAGCCGACTTGTTGTGGCGTCATTTTTTCGTCTTGTAAATGTACTGTGGTGTCGATTAGGGCGGTTTCTGTCTCCATTTAGGCTGGCAGGCCGTCATATGAGCGAAATAACATTAAGTACGACGTAAAACCCCAATCAAACAGATCGAAGAAACATTTTTTACATGTTGTTCTGATATCCCGATGATTTATATCAAGCTATACATATGTCAACACTATGTTTTAACAAAGCTATTTTTGTTTGTTAGTCGCAAATAAGACTAATTCAACACAATATTGATATCGTTATAGATGAGATATTTTTTATTGATAATTACTTGAAATTCTGCCAACGCCTTTAATAAATGAATACCTATGACTCTAGACTGTTTTGTGCAGTCAACCTTTTTTGGATTCTGAACATTTAAAAAAGGACACTGTTAAAATTAACCATCGAGTTTGCTCGATATAGATGTCCAAGTATAGGCCTATAGCTTACATACGACGTGAAACTATTTATTTTAAAGATAAGTTTACATTATTTCAGTGCTCAAATATTCTTTTTTACAAGTTCATATTTGAAAGTGAGTGGTTTAATGTATAAATTTAATTTTTGAAAATAGTTTGAGAGGTCTATGCAAGAATCCATGCAGGTACACACAGACGTCCAGCATAATTGACTGTTTGCGAGTGGTTATCGAAGTGATTAACACGTTAACTAATAGCCCATTCTGGTTTTATATACGAACAGAAGCATATAGTTAAACTAGTAGGTGGCCTATATTTTCTTAACTATCTGAAAAGTAGACTGAGATGGATATAGCAGTTATAGCTCTGGAACATTTAACACCTGATAAATTATCACCCGCATATGTTTTTAATTTTAAAAGTGACATAAAACCAGCCTTATAGCGAATAGATCCATAAAAACGACTAGGATCCTCTAAACTGATAAAATCGCAATACATAAAAGAGAAAGTGTGAGAAGTTTTTTTCAGATGAGAAACATACATGCAACGCATGTTCGAAGACATTTATCCCGTTATCAGTAGAATTGCTAGAGTCTAGTAGAGTTTTATGGTCTTTTTCTGTTTAAGTCATATATAACGTTTGTATATAAACGAAAAAACTTGGTAAATGCCACTCTTGGAGACCTGTTAATAAATGTCTGAAAGTTCACTGATAAGCGTATTTTATATACTATAGTGTCATTGAATGTAGCTGTTTAAGTGAGACACATCGTTATATATGAGGTCTGACGTCAGAACCTGTAACTTAAACGCTTTCCACATCAATAAAAATCATCACCAATAAATCAATATTGTACTTAGGTTTAATTTAAGTTACACAGACAGATACATGCTGTAACATTACAAGTTTTCCTGAGCTTAGTAAAGACAAAAATGAATATTATGGAGTTTAATTTCGCGAATTGCGTCTCCTCTATGCAGCTGCAGGTTGTTCCTGCATTCAAAGGGTAAACAAAGACCCTTTTAATAAATTTGATTGGTCTGAATAGTTTGAACACTAACATTATTTCAGAACTTCAGAAATCCCAATAAATGTTAGGAGTTTCTTCTTACTTCCGTGGCTATATACAATTTTTTGTCTTAATTTAACTTGTTGTGTTAAAGACAGTAATTCGATACATTTGTAAACACTTGGATTTTCCCTGTAATATTTATCGATATGCTTTATATAGGGCTCCATACTTAGCACATATCAACATGAAATGTTAGTCTTCTAAACCACTTAAAGTGCAAAAAAGACAGTTTCGTTCATTACGCTCTAATCTATTGCCTTCGTGACGACCAGTTTCAATTATTAACTTGTGAGAAGATGTCCTAATTCTTGTCAATTATTTACGTTGATGATAATAAATTACTGTTAAAAGGTGATGTGATAATTCAAATGTTGGCGTTAGGTGTTTGTACACAGGCAATCTTTGGGATTCTAGGCCAGTAAACCACTGAGCCAGAAATATATATTTGTTTCTTCATCTTAAAAACCTCACCAAAGCCATTCGAGTTCAGCAGTTCTAGAACTAAGGAAACACAATTTTAATACAGTTTGCTGCCATGTCTTCCAATTGTGTATAGTAGCAGTTCTTTCCACTCAAAGCCTGACAATGTGAATGCAAGCTCGAAACATAATGCCCGCAGCCGGGGGCTACTAATTTAAGAGATTTAATAGAAGATTTTTCGCGAAGTACCGGTAGAGCTGAAAATGACTTCTTTATGCTTCTAAAATTGTTTAAAAATATTAGTGAAAATCAAATGTTTGCTCAATTAAAAGGGTTTTCACTCACAAGTGAAGTATCATATGGTCAAAGCCATAAACTATAGGCCTACTACATTGTGGAATGGGAGATCTGACAGTTGCTACGTACTGTAGCCATAACAAACCCCCTTTCAGCTCGTATTTAATCTGAGTGATACGACTGACGCCGGTTAACCTCTCCAGGGCACAAATCACCCCTTGTGACGCGGACTAATTTCCTCAAAATTAAGCACGCATGGTTCTTGACACAAAGGTCACTGCTTAGACCATTTATCAAAACATTCCTTGTGGTGTCGACTAATTTCCGACCGTTTGCCACTAAAGCCAAATTTCTGAATTATCTTTGTGGATAAAAGTGAGTGATCTAATTTAATTAATTTACCGGTATAAAGAAAAATATGTACGACACCTAATTTAGCCCAAGCCGAAACGGATTAATACCACTACGACATCAATTAAATCCAATATTTTTATGGCAAATACATGAGGGTTTTACCTCCGTTGTGTGATGTCTAATGGCCACAAAGATTGATTGTTCTACTTGATAGAATTTACCGTGTATAACGACATTTTATTTATTGTTAGGGGTAATATAGTCCAAATGTTTCAGTGGATACAGTAGTTGTTAAAAGCCTGGAAAAAGGTATACCATGTTACTCTGACGTTCCTTGTTCTAATACCATAGGCTGTAGAAGTGTTTAAAACAGACCGTAGGTCAGGCCAAGGCCAACCACCCACATCTTTTATGTTTTATATAAAAATATCGAAAATACTTTATATTAATTTACACTTGATTAGCTTTATGTGTGTAGTCTTCATACAACTAAACACATCTAAAAGCAGTCATTAAAGTCATCCAGTGCACATGTAATCAATGTGCTCAAAAAGGTGTTACTGGGGGAGAACTTAGTTCAAGTGAGACCCCCGCGGCCAACAGCCAGTGTAGCACGGTTCACGAGAAGGGTCAACTCGTGGTTATTCGTATAAACTTTCGTTGGAAGAAAGGTAAACAAGAAAATATTTTGTTCTCAACATGTGATTTACTGAAAAGTTTATCAGCGTGCCTGTTTAGCTCAGATCTACTTGCGCGAACGAGTTCAACCAAATTTTCCTTTTACATTCAATGAATAAAATAATGAAATAATCAATCAAACAATCGATCACTGATGACTGTCTGAATCAATCAATCAATCAATCAAGCAATCAAGCAATCAATCAATCAATCAATCAATCAACCAACCAACCAACCAATCAATCAGTCAATCAGTCAATAAATCAATTAGTCAATAAATCAATCAATCAATCAATCAATCACTCGATCGATCCATCGATCCATCGATCCATCGATTCATTACCAGTACCTTTTCATAGCTTTCGTTCCAATAATGCCAACAAGCCAGTATTTTTGTTCCAGGCAATTAGACTTACTGGAACAAAAACTAAGTACGGTGCCTGAGATGAGACCACCTGAGTTTCAGGTGATCATGTGATCAGTTTCATGTGACCAGTTTCAGGTGATCAATTACAAATAATTTGTGTTTCAGGAACTGGTGCCCGCGAGAAGTCACCCGGGTTGTCTCTTGTCAGCAGATAAATGGCACTCAGACACAACTGGAGAGAGAGTTTATACAATGTAATTATTTCCCCTTCGATTATACCTGTGGTGGATACCGGTAAGTAATCCTTCTCGTATCAATGAGCTAAATCGATTCAAATTAAAATTCACAAAAAAAATCGACTTAAATAAAACAAAATCTCCTCAGTTTGAAGTAAAATGAACCAAAATCATTTGAAATTAACTGAGACAATGTCTTCATTTCCCTTTCGATTTATATTTGTGGTGGTTACTGGTGATTGACGCTTCACTTGTCTTGATGGTAAAGCGACTCAAGCCAAAGCCAAAAAAGAACAATCAAATGAAATAATATATATTTTTTTAAATCACACAAATCAATCTGTAGTGAAATGGAATAAATCAAAATAAAATTATATATAAAAAAAAATTGATCCTAAACTCAAATGAAATTGCTTTAAAGATCTTGTTAACATTTTACAGGATTTTGCATTATTATTTGTTGCATCACTACCACTCATCTGGAGTTCATAATAAAGACATCGCTTCAAGTAAACACAGATTTAGGTAAAGTCTCGATCACATGGTATCGTTTCCTTGCACGATCCTAACTGACAAATAAACATTCCAGAATTAGGCTTTAAGAAATTACCCTATTGGAAACCAAATTTTCCATGGTTGCTTCGACCAAGTTTTAAACAAATTATAAATATCATTTTTTTCGAATTGACCAAGCAAAGTTAGGTCAAATTTCGTTTATCACGCCTGTACAAAGACTCTTTTGTCGCAGGCGTCCAAAATTTTATCGTCGATACGGCCAAATTCCTGTAACATTTTCACTTTATACCAAGTGAGAAAAAAACGATGCCCATTTAGGTTCATTTAGCTTTGCTTCGAAGCCAAGTAAAGAATACATTTTTCATTGTGTTCCTTTTCCTACATCTATAAGCTATTTGATCACGTGTTAATTTGATTGTTTCTGATTTCATTGACACGAGAGTGTCACAATTAAATAATGTCAAAATGTTCCCCTAAAATCCCAGTTGAGGACATGAAAATTGTCTTTCTATTAATATGTATAATAAAAATACATCTTAACATACGTATATTATATACAGCGGTCTGTATCAAACAATTGACATTTAATGATTGGTATAATATTACATTTCCTGATATATGAGGTGTGGACCTATTCCTACCATGCAAGCTTAATTAATTTAGGATGTAACACTACACTCCGAATAGGGATAAGTCAGGCTTTAAGAGTGTAGCTCAAGCTGAAAGGTTTAACTTAAAACAATTAACTAAAGTTGGATTATTTTGAATATTTTATAATCAACTACAACATTATACATTGATTCATGCACAAAATGAGTACACTACTCCCAAAAGCAGAAGTTTTGAGACGAAATAGTAATATTAATTCAATTTATATTGCATAAAAGTGGTTAAAGTGTTAAATGTTGTGTCGAAGGCAATGTCATTTTTGTGAAATATTTATAATTGGATGATTTCTTAAAACAACAATTACATATCCATCTCGATAAATCGGAATAGCGTTATAACCATATACTAACCTAAACACGTATATATAGTCATTTGAATTGTGTTGATATTAAAAAAGATAGCGGTTGCTGTTGGAGGAAATTTCACCGACAATGTTTTATCGCCATTAGACCATGTTCTGAATTAAATGCTACCAAAAACTACCAATACTATCAAAGTAATGCATTGCCGTTCCTTTACAGTGTAGTTCAGAAACCACTTTATGTAACAGTGTTCCGGGAGGTTCGGGATTTAGAATGGCAATGTTGTCCGGGTTTCGCCGGCACTGAGTGTGAATCCGGTGAGTATTTCGTTTATAATGATATCAGCATAAGACCTTAAGGTATTAAACAAGTTTTTCATTCTGTATTGTGGACATAAAGTTATTATTTTGTTTAAAACTGAAAACTGAAAGTTGGAAACATCATCTTATCCCATTGTTCCCTTTTCATTTCCGGAAGAAATATAAAACGTGATTTGTAAGGATATAGGCGGTACAAAACAGATTCCAAAAATAGTTTTGGGGAAATTTTTTGTTCTTGTGACAGAGCCGCATCACACAGGCATATGTATAGCCCACAGTGGAGTTTTCATGCGGTAGTGTTTTTGTGTCTGTGCCTCAATAGTTATTCGCTGCAATCTGTTGCAACAACAGTACTTTGTAATAATTTTATAGGTTTATTAAATGGCATTCTGCATTGTGGTGTGTCTTTATTATATGTGAGTTGAACAATGGCTTGTACACTTTATTGAGCCACAACTAAAAAGGCATAAAATACCCACCATACAAGTCATTATGAATAATAAGTTTACTTAATGAGGATCTAACGAAAAGCATAAAAACTTATTTTCACAACTCCAAAAAATCTCATTTTTCATAGTGGTTTATAAAAGACACACTGCACAAATTACATAAGTCTCTGAATGTTTTGTACATATATATTGTGAATAATTTGTTCCATTCATTCTGGCTATGTCATGTATGTAGCAGGCTTGTAAATTTCTCAATGTATGACTCAAAACATAATAGTCCCCATTCGATGACTTCCTGCCAAGCCTTAACTCTCTGTTCCGCTTTTCTGTTTTTTAATTGATTATCCGTTTCGTCTCTTTTTCCTTTCAGAGTGTTTTAACTGTACCAATATACAGCTGTTACAAACACGATTAGATGAACTGAGTGATAAGGTTGGTACATACAGGTTACACTAAGCTGTCTTTAACTTTGGACATTACATTCTCATACCACATGGATTTTTTTATTGAATAAATGACAGGCATAAATAAGGTGTAATAAAATGATTGAAGGAAAAGCAATTTACGTACGTACAAGTTGCCTATTAAGTGATATTTACGCAGCACTGAAGGTCGTTTCACGTTGAATACGATGGTACCGCCGACGACACAAGTGATGGTGGAAACGAGCGAACCTGTGAGGAAACCATCCCATAATCTTGGCACATTTTGTCGATCGTAGTCGACGACAGGCGCTATATTACCCTTTATCACCCGATTTAGTATCCAATGCACCCTTATCATTGAATGGAACGAAAACTTATGTTAATAAGAACCACCCCGACCGATAACGGGAGCAAGATCAATGCGGTGAAGGGTTTGTTTGTTTGAATGTTTGGGGATTTACGCCGTACTTTACAGAAAAAGGGAACAGTCTTTAATAAATGCTGTTTTGGTTTTGACTTAATTATAACTTAATTATTTCCAAATAGTTTTGGAAATAAACTTTGTCTACCTGAGGGTGCAGTGACTCGAATATCACAAAGAGGATCCACATTAGCATTCAAATTGTTTGGTTTGTTTGTTGTTTCCCGAATTCCAATGTTAATTAATGGAAAATCCTAACTTGCATTCCTTAAAGTCACATACACACCCAAAATTTGGATTTTTCAACTAATTCCGTTTGCCTTGATTTTACAAGATTTGATGTTTGTTCAAAAATTTAAACAGTCACGTTAACATAAAAATTATTCATTGGGTACAAAGCTTGTACGAACCAGGAGAAATATAGCAGGTATTTGAATTTAACGTAAGGAGGGCTGGCCATATTTTCTCAGAATGACTTTGATCCAGCCGCGGTGAATGACCTTGTTTTTAATGAGCCAACATTTTGAACCTTTGTGGCTAACACGGTAGACTAGGAGTGACGGCGGTACATCAAAGTGTGTCTGAGCTGTGACAGTTATTAGAAAAGTCTCCTTCGACCTACAAATTTGATGTTGGAATTATTGGAAAGCCTCTAATTTGTACTTCTTGAGAAAAATATAAATTTTTCATGAGATTCTGTGATAGTGCAAAATTCAGAACTTTTGAGTGCGTATGTACTTCAATCGCATCAAGCTTAATTTGCACTGATTAAAGGGTATATGGATTACGTAGTAGAATAATAACTATAAGAACTCTGCATCTAATTAAAGAGCTTCAGATGTGTTTTTTCACATTGCAAGTAAATGCTACAGCACTGTGGACTTACCGTTATATTTTGTTTTCTTATTAACTTCTTTTAGATAGAGGTATATCGTAATGGGGTACAGAGGAATCCTGGTTCCGGAGATTCCTCGGATGGCCATCATAATCAGGGCCCCGAAATTGAAGGACCCGATATTTGCCAGTGTGAACCTGCACCACGAGGACCCCCAGGGCCTACGGGGCCACCTGGGCCCCCGGGGCTTCCTGGCTTTTCACACTCATCAAAGGATCGTGGTGACCTCCCAAACCTTCCACCGGAACGTTCGTCTGATGCTGATAACTCTGATGTTGATAATCTAGCTAAGCAAAGGGGTACACCAAATAACATAGACAGGGGGAATCAAATGATTGGGCCCCGTGGTACACCAGGAAAAGACGGCCCACCGGGACCTACAGGTCCAAGCGGACCACGTGGACCCCCAGGACCAAGAGGATCTTACGGACTGCGAGGATTTGCAGGTCTACCTGGAAAAGATGGCTTTCCAGGAAACCCGGGACCTCCAGGCCCGCCCGGAATTCTCACACCTTATAACACGCCAAGACATCCTGGTCTTAGATCAAACTGTGAGTGGTTATTCTGTGTGGTATTGTCTTGGTGACTGCTTTGCTCATTTGCAACTCTAAATCTGGTTTTCCAAATATAAAAAATCGCCCTAAATATACACAGACCGCTTTTCTTTTCGTTTTGCCCCGTCTTCGCTAACCAAGGGTTTTTTTTCCCCGAGCTACTCTACATTACAACCATTGGCAGGCCGAGCGTATGTACAGTATACAGTGGCGCCCTCTGTTGAATGAAGTGTTCAAGGTTCGAGTTCACTTCCCATGTTAAAATTACATTCAACCAACCAGATTGCGCTTACAAAGTTAAAAAAGTCAATATATCATCACCCAAACTACTTGATTCGATAAAATCATATCAAATTGCGATATGCAGTATGGAAAGTTAAAGTAAGGTACGCACTCAACAGTTCTGAATTTTGCACTGGCACAGAATCTCATGAAAATTTGATATTTTTCTCAAGAAGTACAAGCTAGAGGCTTTCCAATAATTCCAACATCAAATTTGTAGCTTGAAGGAGAGTTTTATAATAACTAAAAAAACTAAAAACTGAATTTTCCGTCAGAATATTATTATGTGGATGTGTCAATCAGCTGTCGTAACTGAGCCACTTTTAGATGTACCAACGCTACACCAAGTCAAACGTTAAAACGTCAAAATCTTAACTCATTCCATATTAGGTCATGAACCCGTCGATGTCAAAATCTTTACTTGAGGCATGCGAGGAAAAATGGCCAGCCTTCCTTACGCTGAATTCGAATTATTGCATGATTTCCCCTGGCTATTACTAGCTTTAAACCAACTTAATCATTTTCATTTTAAAATAATTGTTTCAGTTTATGCACAAACTTCAAATTTGGTTAAAATCAAGGCAATCATAATTTATTGTAAATTTTTTAGTGCTTATGTTACTTTAAGAGAAAACGCTTCGAAAGCATTTACCATATCGTTTTTTTAAAAGAAAAAAACAAAACAAACCATCACAAGACAGTCCTGGAATTTTAATTATTGACAATCGCACCCTTTGCGACTACAGTGGAGTATTCCCGTTATGTTTTAACCAATTGGTGCCTACAAGTTCCGAGAAAGTCAAACAATTGAGTGGCTTATACGCTCGATCTGCCAAGGGTTGTAATGTAAAGTGTATAGTACCCCGGAATAAAACTCTGGCTAGCGAAGATTTATTCCCCTTTGGATGAGCACTAGCCATGTGAAATACACAAGTTATCACAGCAAATACTGGTAAAGTTTGAACCAACATCCTGGAGATACAGTTGATACATAGCCTATAGCCGTCAACAATTGTTAGTATATGATGTGAATATGACATTATCTGATCATTCATTGGATGAAACGATCACGTGGTCAATTTGTGACCCGAAGTAAATACTTGAGGTATATTGATGTTGCTGTAAACCTGCGAGCCAAATTTAAACCAATTTCCGACGGCTATTCCGTTTTCTTATCTGATTTGATGTGTCAAAGACGACGCCTGCTGACAGTGACTTGTTACTCGACTATTAGCTGATAAAGTATGCTAAAAAAGAGTTGATGTTTTTAAGGTCCATAATTTCCCTCTTAACATGTTTGTAGATAAACCAACCGAATATTTCGACTCAGGTGAAACGACGGATCGCTTAGAGGTAATGAGAGAATAAATATTCAGAACATTTTGGTTTTCTCACTAAATTGAATTGTATTGCTATTAAAATTAAGAAATAATATGCACATTTATGGTTCACATGTCTTAAACAAGTGATGTAGTATTATATTCTAGGATTAAATCACTGTTCTAGTTTCAGGTAACGATTTGTAGACCATGATCTACTCTAACTAGCGGATTATAATTTAAAAATAACAAATTGAGCCATTTAAGCGTTGTCTCCCATATTTAAAAACCTATATTTATTTATTTCTCCTTTTCCAGTCGCTCGAACGAAAAGTGTCCTTGTTGACGGCTGAATTGTCTGATACAAAAATAAATCTGAAAAATATCGAATTATTGACAGCACGCGTTCGCATCCTAGAAGAACTACTTCCATTTTTGTCAGGTAAGAAACGAGGCATTTTTTTTCTTCTTTCAAGCATATACAAGATTAAGCCGCGGTTACACGGGAATCGAAAACATGAGCTAAAATAATCCACCTCCGATCTGCAAAGGACTGTTTAGTTCACCAGTTAACTGTGGTTTGTGATTACACGTCACATTTGACAGCCCAGCTAGTAAATGCTGCGTGACCGCGGCTTATTTTTGAAATTCTAGATTTATTTTAATAAGCAGCCAGGGCAAAACACTCAACCCAAACATCAAATGACAGGAACCAAGACCTGCATATTGGAGGTACTTCCCCTCTCATACTTCCAGTTATATTGCCTCATTTCCTCCAATCTGACCTATTTTCAAAGCATTAAACCAGAGTCAACTTTGCTTCTTGAGGTAGCATTTAGCATGTGTCCAAACAACCCTTTACCAAAAAAAACATAATATTTACCTGTCTGTGATGAATGTTTTTGAACCCTTTGTCTAACATGGAATGTAACTATTTCGTTTCCATTCTTTGCCTTCCTATCGCATATTTTTTCACTTAACAGCTACCCAACCCCCTTTCCCCGCAACCAATTTTGCCTTTAACCGTTTCCTTTCCCTCTTGTTTACAGACCTTTTGGATAGTAGTGACGCCCTTCCCGCTTTACACCTGTACGCCGCCCAGTATAGACGTCGCGTCTATGACGCGAGCGTAATGAGAACCTTACCAACCCGTCATTTTTCAAAGCGAACTAAAGGACGTCGCAGAATTTTTCTTCAAAATGGATAGTAAATTTAAACGTAAAAACAAATAAGGCAACAAAAGTGAATCCCTTAAACTAGCAATCGTTTGTAAAGATTTTTTAGAAGGATAATTTTTTACACCATTGTTGAAACGGCAAGCACTTTTAAGATTTATCATTCTGTGACATGCATAAATCTCAATTTTGACACCAATTTAATAACATAGACTGTTTAGTATTACAACCCTCTTTTTTCAAATCGGATCAATACTGTTTGTTGTTGTTGTTGCATCAAGTGATATTTTGAACATCATGTTATTGTAAGTTTATACATATATATTCTTTACATGATCAATCCGTCCAAATTACAAAATGCAAATCCCTCTGATAAACCCGCCTTTTATCATCGTGTTTTCAATTATTTATATCATGTTTAAAACCAGGTCTGATTTTTTTAAAAGCTAAAATGAAATAAAATTTTACTAAAGTTTTATTTCCCGATGAAGAAACTCCTGTGTGGGCTATTAGAGTTACTGGTTGATTTGTTGACACCTATGTTATATTTCTCTTGCCATATAAGTTTATGTCTAATGCGGAAAATTTAAGCATATATTTGATCACATATTTACTAGAATATAACGGCATTATGTTCTTGTTGGTCACATGTCTGATGAGATTGTATACAATGTGAACTTAAAAATTTCAGAATCGGCTGACGGGAACTGCTCAGAGATCATGAATCCTAAGTTATCCGCAATTATCGCCAAGTGCCGACTACCACCGGAAGTGTTGGTGGAGCCTCCGCCCACCCCGCCTCAGATTCAAGCGGATATGCCAGAAATCTTCAACAATATGGCTTTTATCTTGTCCCGAATCACCAAGGGGAAATTTGCTTCCGACCGAAAGTTCCACAAAGTTCATCCACAGACACCATTGACTGACAAAATGAACGACAAGAAGCTCGGTTCACAGTACGAGGCGGACGTCGAATATCCAGCGTCAAAACATGTCAAAAACGGTGACGCCGTACCTTACGTAGAAATGTCAATAGTCAGTAGCAGCGCTGAACATATCCTATCCAGCGGCATGTCTGTTACGCTGACGTTTTGTTCATTTATGTTTCTGGCATTATGACTGAACCGAAGATTGATCTTTGCTGTGTGATCAATATTGCAAGGTACTCCATGGTCAATTTTCATATACAGGCCTTTGAAGCAGTGTGCTTACCAACAAGACACGCACAAGGAACGTTTATGGTAAACAAACGGAAAGTTCTCAGCTGTATCCCACTTATTCTAAATATATGGTCTGCTGTGGATTGCTTTTTAAAATTTACTTGAACAGACGTATACCACATACAAAACAGCAGGCAATTACAGAATGTTATCCCATATTTGCTGTATGTGTTTTACGGTGTATTTTTGGCCAATGGATACGAAAACTACTTCAAGGCATCAGGTCTGAGCACTGAATCTGAACAGATGAATTTCTTGTAAATTTATAAATTATATTTTATCTTTTGTTTTGACTATTCGCAGTTTAACGCGATACATTAAATATTGTATATACTATGCATTTGATTATTTACTTAATAATTATAAATTAAATATATTACAGACGAATAGGCTATAGTTCTACTAAGTATGTCAAAAGGCCACCGATGATATATTGAGGATACGGAGGACATCCTGATGGTGAAATAACATTTCTATAAAACGGTCCACTGATTCACTTCGGTGACGGACCGTGACGTAATGCATTTATTTGACTGTGCATTTGTAATATAGCTGTACACTTCATAGCAAAACCGCTGGCCTTGTTGATCAATCGACCTCATTCTAGTTCAACATCGCCTATCTCCGGTATCTTCCGTCCCCTCCGATAATCGACTTTATAGTGTGATGGCAGGCCATTTTTTTTAGCCCATTAGCGGTATATTTACCGCTGTAGGCAATACTTGTATCGCATGTAGATAAACGTATCCTATAGGACACAAAGTGCATTTCGCGCCAATAAAAATCGATAGAGCAAGTAACAGCAAAGAAAATGAAGAATTAAATAGAACTGTTAAGCATAACATTGTGTGCAAAGGACCAATGCAACAAGATAATCATGTCACGTGAATGAGTTTAAATTTCTTCATAGGTCGATTAATAAGGTCAAGCGTCAGCAGCCTCACTATGACGTTCACAGCTATATTCATTAGATATACAAGGTCCGTCACCAAAATGAATCAATGGATGGTTTTATACAAATGCAATCGATCTAAGACGCCAGTTTACCCCTATAACGTGATTTGACTGTCTTGTTACACTCAATAGTCCGATCTATGTCGAGTTTTATTAGTGCGGAATGCACTTGATGTCCTACTGAATTCGTTTATCTACATGCGATACCAGTATTGCCAGCAACGGAAAATATACCGCTAATAGGTAAAAAATGGTCAGACAATACACAAAAGCCGATAATCGGAGGGGACGGAAGGTACTGGAATGTGTTAAATATAACGTTAATATTGCTCAAGTGAGTGGTGGACCAACATTCATGAGAGTTATAGATTGGTTTTCAATTTTCAATGTGTAATATTCTTTTTATTATTTATATCGAAGAAAAATCGATAAATCACAATTATGTTAGCCAATTGTCTATGAATATGTCACACCAGTCGATTTTGGATCAACATGCTGTTATTGAAACGGGCCGAGGTTCCTTGGTCAACAGAGTTGACTCTGAAACCCATATTCGAAAGCGCAGGTTAAACAAAATGAAGTGAGAATGTTTACGGTGCTCAATTGAGCACGAAAACCTGAAAAATTGAAATCCATGCTCCATACCGTACTCAACGAGATAGCATAGTCATACATAAAGCATTTGATTCTTTCAAATAACTTTTACCTTTTTCGATTAGATTTTGAAAATCAGCGCTTTATATTGAACCAAACTTCTTATCAGTGACATGCCAGCATGCTTTCGTAGCAGCCGGTCACACAATTGTGACAACTTAGCCTCAAGCGGCTGGAATCTGTGTTGATTCTGTGCTCAGCTGAAAAAGTTTTAAAACCGCAAAATTTGAGCACAACTCATGGGAGTACACTTTCACCAGTTGAAGCACAGAGTCCGACCTGAGTATGCCCAAGTCTTCATAACCTCGACGTCAGATGATGCCATCTCTTTGGTATGTAGAAAGATCAAACGATGTCCGAATAGCAATGAATGCACGTGACACAAAATATTTCGAAATGTTTTAATAAACGGGAGGCTTCATAAGAAAATATTTTTTTTAACTGCTGAGAAATATATTTTATCAATGATGGATATCTGGGTCACGGCGACGCTCAGTTGGTTAAACAGTGGACCGCCTCACTATGCAGTTTAGAACTGCCCTGCCGAAAAAAATACAGAGAATCCAGATTTTTAATCAACATATAAATAAGTAACCATTTAAACCCATTTTTAAATAACTGACCAAGTGTTATAATTTGCCACCGAAATCAATATCTGTTCGTTTACCGTCCGTCCGTCCGTCGAAACGTCTTTTGCGCCATTCGCTCATTAACATGACAACCTTTAACGCTTACCCAACTGAGCCAGGGCGCCTTGAGAGACATAACATAAAATATAACACACAAAGGCTGCATGAAGCTGGGAGAGAAACAACACAAGACCATGTGTTAACAATGGTTTGATAATATGGCACATTTATTGTACTGTAGATGTTCACAGTTTAGCATTTAGCTCCATCTGGCAAGATTACGTCATTTATATATCAATTGCTACAGTTTCGCAATATTTCTATCGACAAAAATTATTGGATTTACTTGGAACAATATAAATATCTAAAGAAATAAAAAAAATAACAGTATTTCATAACAATAACATTATAAATGAGTCAGCTAGTCTAACACTTTACCCATAAAATAAAAGGACTATTTTAGCGCGCATTTAAACAGATTTAGATTTGTACATAAAACAACACAAAGTATTCTAAGGAATATTTGTTGTGTCATCGACACACTGTGAATAAATCAGAAAAGTTTTTTCGTGCAATAAATATTTAGTAATCATCTAGATACCTGTAAATTAGACATGGAAAAGGGCAGACAACTCTTTCCGATTGTGTTGACCGTAAACCTTTTACATACATTGTCGCATTATCTGACTACCTTTTGTTATACCACTACAGATTCAACTATGCTTTATACATTAATCTTTTTTGCATCAACATGGTGTCAATCCTCGGATCTTCGTAGGGGAAAGATCAGTAAATTTCCTATCACTCTCGAACTATAAACCTCTCCGCAGATTGGTAGGTACCCATTGGTGGCAAGACACACCTGATGTTGTAATTACAGCAATACGTGACAAAGTCAGATATAAATACAGTTCACAGCAAAAACATATAATTTAAACATGATTAAGGGATATCTTCTTTATAATTATGAGTGAACGGTAGACCACCAGTCTACCATTTACTGAGACTTTCGAGACGCGCCTCATGTATTTGAAGATCCGGCTTATTGGCTACGATCTTTCTTGACAAATGTATTATTGAAATGTTTGGTGTCGTTTTAGAAAGCCACCATTTACAGTAATATTTTGTGGGATAACACTCTATATTAAACAGATTCTAGTTCAGTCAATTTTGCATGTTAAGACCTTTGCGGGAATCGAACAATATTATTAAAACATCTTCATATCCGGCATGTTTCGATCAACTGTCTATCGTTTAGGTTTGAGAGTTGTTAGGGTAACAAAGTCTATTTCTGCATGGCTTTACCCGGCGAATTTGTGATCGGCGTTTAGAGTAATCCCCCTTGACGAGATTTTTGAAGTCAAACAATATGTATCACGGGCGATTGAAAATTATTGATTAGTCAACTGACTGATTGAATGAATGGTTTCTTGATTAAAAAGTTGATTGATTGAATTGTTCATGAAAATATTGATACATTTCTTTGATTGAAGATATTTGTGTAAGAAGCAACATGTAAAATATATTTACGTTTCTAATACACTTACCATACAACTAAATTACACTGGCTCCCTTACTCCCATATTCCGTGAAGTAGACGTTGTTATTATAATTTGATGGATAGTAACGAGCCCGGTCATATTGGCGAGGTTTTCGGAGGTCAATGATGTCTGATTTAAACAAAAAGAAACAAATTCAAGGGGTTTTAGTTTACGTTTAAAAACGCATAAAATACATAGTAAAACGCATATCAAGCAAGTAGCAACCATACCGCTTTTCTTAACTCGTTGTGATGCCAAATGCCTGGTTATTAGTGAAACGTTCGGAATGAAGCGTTTTTCATAGGAATGTAAAAGGCTGACATTTTGATAAACATTTCTTTAATTTAAGAAGTACTTCATTAGCTTTATGAATATGGGCGTATACGTCCGAAAGATTTTGTCTTGAGACTGACTAAGTTTGGATCATATTATATTGGTCTTATAAGAAATGTAACAACATGTGGATGATGAGCCGGTATACACTCGTTTTAAAATCGAAACCCATATTATAACAGCCCTCTGGCTAAGGGCAGTATTTTTCCAGATTATATTCATACTGCCATTCTAAGCACGATAGGAACATTAACAGTCGTCTGCTGTTGGAATACAGCGCCGTCATATAAGTGAAATACCCATGAGCACGGCGTTAAACACCACTCAATCCATCAATCAATCACATTATAATACACCGAACTCAATGAGTACAATTTGTGCATTTTACTTACTAGGTGCATAATGGTGGACATTATGAGTTGAACCGATTTCAGACCTTGCAACACGTGTGTTATGATGAGATATTACTCGTTTATGCCCCCTGTCGAGACTTCCAGCACGTGACACTGGGCGAGATTTCGGGTGAAGTAAGTGTAATGCCTCTGCAAAACCGGTGTATCAAACGAGAAATATTACTGTTTTAATAAAATGCCCTCAATAAGGAAAGCATGCCATTAAATAAATATCGAGAAAAACATGTGCACAAGGCCCGTTTATAAGGACTGGAATTAATTTCAAGTAAGACCAGTAGTGCCGAATGGACTATATATGTACCTCAAAATTCTAACGCATCCATTTATTACTGTACGCGTCATACAAATAAACTAATCTAAGACGAAAGCTATCAATATCCAGTTGAATAGAATTATTTGAAACTCGAAAAAAGAGCACCCCAAAACACCACATACATAACACAACCCTAGCTGGTAAAAGTCTATGTAAACATATTTTTAAAATGAATTTTGCAATATAAGGAAATGAGTCATCCAAAGTAACACATGAACGTTGTACGATGGTAAAATGAACACTTACGTAAAGACGCAGCCAGCCTGGGTTCATGCATCACTTCGTGTGTCTTCAGATTTTGAACATTATACTCCATACTGGTATTGTGTGAGGAATGTTCACTTCTGGGATGAACCAGTCGAAGGGCAGCTGTGGATTAACACAAAAATAATCTTCAATTTATTTTGAAACAAGTTTAGAGCCCAACATTTGTCATGTACGGGAAAAGTTTTGAGCTGTTGTCCAATATATGGGTAACTTTTTGGCGCAGTTTAGTATTCTACGCACGTGTGTCCCCTAGAAACATAGCAGCCATTGAACTAGGTATCTGGGGGAAACCGGATCGCAACTGCAAGGGGACTATTTAATCATACAAAAATCAAAATTTGTTCAAAGTGTATCTCAGTCTGCCCTGTCTGTCTGCGCCTGCCCTGATAGCCAGAGATCCCAGTTCATATTCCGGTGAAGGCAAGCAAACTTTTCTTTCTCTACATTCATGCAAAAATATATATATACCAGAACCAGATCTTCAGAATAGCCCCAAAACAACAAACACATTTGTAGGTAATACTACATAAACATATACTATTTTAGTGCCACTGTGTCAGTGTTTAGACTTACTAGGGTCATGAGCATATCCACACTCTGCGCAGTAATTACTCCCTGTGGCGTAAACGTGTCTATGTTCTTCTACAAATTCGTGGTGTTCCGGCACAGGGGCTGGACGCTGATGAATTTTATTTTCTGTTCTAGTTTCGACGTGCTGTTCATAAGAACTGTATGAGTTTCCACCGTTCTGCTGAAGTATGAGAGGTTCTTTCTTCAGGGAATCGGCTTCTTGGCGCGAGACTCTCGCGTCTACAGTGGTCAAAGATTCCTTAAACTCCTGTTCCTTTGTCATGTTTTGTTGATTATGCAAGTTCATACTGGTCTTCACCTCGCGTTTGATCCTCTTTAATTTCGTATCTCTCCAAGCAAAGATGATCTGAACCAATAGAAAGATCAACAGCCATGTTAAAGTAAACCAGAGGCCAAATGCTATGGCTGCGTCACCGTAGTTGTGTACACTGTAATATGTACCTCCAGCCAAACCACCCACCAATGTCCAGGTAAGCCATATGGCGATTGTGCCGATGCCCGTTCCTATTCCTGCCGCTAGGAGCGCATAACTCTCTCTCTTGTCTCCTCGAGCTGGGAGGTACTTCCGGCGGATAAAAATAATCACAGCTAGCACCAGCACGAGGAGAATCAGGAGCATTATGTATATAAGAGTAAGAAGATGATTTTCAAAAGGTGTCCTTAGAAAAGTGTTGCCTATTCCAAGGGTAAAATGGTTACAAATTTGGCGAGGTCCGCTTAGCCCAGGATACAATACATACGCGACCCCTGGTGGAGTAAAGATAAGCCAAGTGATAAGAATAACCAGCTCGATGGAAATGAGGAGCACAAGGCTTGTGGCGATGAATATAGTGGGTACATCAGTCGAGGGGAACATTTCCGTCCTCTTACATAGTATTAGTCCCAGAACTACCATAACAGAGAAACAAATACCGTAAGATATTCCAACACCAAAGCGGATAATACCACAAGTTGCTTTCGTCGGAAGAGGAATGTATGCAAAAAGGGTCATGTAACCTATGAAGGCTCCGAATAGCAGAATGGCATAAAGCCACAGGTAAGTGCTCATGTATCCTCTCTTCTTTAGAACACAAAATAAAATTGCGAGGATGAAGACTAGAATGATACCAATCCCGGCAAGAACAGCAATTGCAATAATCCAGACATATCCCCACTCCGTGAACCGGTTCCTCTCTTGTTCATGTTGTAAACCGGTTGATCTTAAGACGATCTGTGATGTGCTTCCAGTCACCAATCTATTCAGGCTTATACCGGAGAGTTTGCCGACTGATATAGCGTTTCCGCGGACATACCCCACCTGCAAGACGAAGAAGTATTGTTTTAAACCACACAAATGTAAGTATACGGTAATGCTTAGCACGAAAGATTGAAACTCTTGCTGTGGCTATTAGTGCCTAGTAAAGTGCTCAATGCGTGATATTAATATGACGAGGAAAACAAAATCGCGATGAACGTCCCCGTGCAAAATTTATGTGGAAATTTTCCAATATTCCGCCAAAATGTTTCAGAACTACATACAAACAAGAATGATGTATGTGATTTTAAAAGTGATATGTTAAATTGTAATTAAAGACAAAAATTATATTGACCTACTGCAAATTTGTATAATTAAAACATTACTTGTTTCTGCATTACACATCGACATGCGTCTGGAGAACAAATACCAGTTTTAAAAGCGTAAGATGAATAGCAACCAATAAACTTTCAATCAGAGAAAAACATTTTGCAGGGGTTTAAAGCTATATGTTAAGCAGTGACAGTGATATAGCTCAGACGTACACAAATTTGATGGACAATTTATTTATGTAGAAATGTGCATAACTTCGTGAAATTATTTATACGTTTTACATCTACATATAACGATGTCATCTGTTAATAACAACTGAGCACTGACTGGAGCACAATCAAAAAATGAAAACAACCCATTAACAGTGACCAACATAGAGCCCTTATAGCACTTCCACGACGGACGGAGAAAAATAGCAGAAAATTATATTTATATGCACGAGCCCCTATTGCTAGAGTTGATAGGGGAGAGGGAATAATTGAATGTGAAAGAAATGAACAAATCAATTCATTGATGAAGGATATTTGAGTAAATCCTACACTGTGCAATGTAGTATATATCTTATACAGTGTTAATGTATGTATATAACGCTTCATCGCCCTCTTTGACAACAACATTGGTCTACCTTGATGGTTTAAGTTCTTATTAGGTTCGTGCTAAATATCGTACTCAAGGTTATATCAATCATATGGGGACGGAAAGCGGTGTTTGATGGTCATCGGAAATAAACCCCTACGATCTCTGTTGGCACAGGAACTTTCCTGGATAGTAGCCAGACAGGGGTCCAACTCTAACATTTGTGGGACAGGGCTTGGACATCAGCAGGCTAATGTTATACCCACTGCGACAGATAGAGGCTCGTAAAAGCTTGAAATAAATTAACATGCAAACAAAACCATATGCACCATTTCGGAAAAAAAATCTTACAGCTGCACATCAAAATCTAATTGAATCCGGAAAATATTGAACAGCCAAACCGCTGAATTCGGAAACTATACATATCTTGCTTAGAGTGGCTCGTGTTCCCCGGGAACTTACGGTATAACAACTGCTATAACATAGTGGTTGGATGTAAATACTGCTTTAGCTGATTTTGGTGATAACCACTGACTTACTTCTTGCGGTACCAGTCGTTGGGTAGACGCATCTAACGAGTACATAATCACGTCATAACTCCACGTTACCGGTCCCCTTGTGTCAGTTTTGAAGACTCGTTCTCTTTCAAAGACTAATGTCCGAAACTGCCTGTTGAAAGCATTTCTCTGGTTGGATAGGGTATCTGTGGGACAAGATGCGCCAGGACATGCCAAGGACAATGCTTTCACCATGAGGTCAGTACCTTGTATTACCACACTGACGCTTTCCGCATGAACAGTCACTGAATTGCCTAGCTGCTCAGAGGCATTACAGGGGGAGCTGTACACCGGTTTACTCGAATCTCGTATATAACACTTGTGCAATGATTCCCAGAAGTCAGGGTACCAGGGATTGGTTGTGCCAGACCTGCCTGCCGAGGTAAGTTTCGCCAAATAGTTTGAAAACTCTGTAGTGGCAGTCTTGTAAATAGGCGTCATCGATGATCTTAGTTCGATAACCTCGCTATTGATGGCGGAGAGATCCATTTCCTTCGCACCATCACCGATATTTGTCGTCACAATTATCATATTTTTGTTACCCAAATCCCGAATAATCTTCAGCTTTTGTTCGGCATAAGCTATAACGACAATTATAGGTGGATATAAATCAAAAGTGGGTGTATTACCGTTGATAGGAATCCCCACAGAATGTCCAACTGTCACGTCATACTCGTCGTTCGACATGGACAAGAAGGAATTGTATACCGATTTCCCATATCCATCGTCTGTGTACAGTATCTGAACATAGTCCCACCCACTTCCACTGAGTAGTTGTAGAAGTGCCTTGGCTTCCTGGGAAGGTGATGGGGACAAATTATAGAAATTTCCATTGTTGGCAACCGGGGCGCCAGCGGCATTAATGGAAACGTCGAGTATCGTGGCGTTTTTGGGCCCCAAGAGTTTGTTTGTTCTGACTGTAACACTCTCTGTTTCCATCACTAGGTAACCTAACACATTCACTGTCTCCGGCACTGAAGGCGGATTCCCATCCTCAATTGATTTGAGTTGCGTATACAGTTTGTCCGCACTGTTGCAACTGTCAAAAACTATGCCATGTTGCGAACTGGTGCTGTAGTCGGCCCATCGAGTTCCAAAAGTCCTCAAAGCCCAAAAGAATGCTTCGATATTGATCATGTCTCGTGAACTGAGGGGACCACAGACAGCCCCTGACGTCACGTCAGGTCTGTGTACCGGAAGTATCATTCCTAAGTTAATGTTTTGGCGGCTGTTGATGGGATTCGTGGCCAATTGTCTAGCAGTGTTCCTTGCCTCGTATACAGAACATGATTGAGCGTTCACAAGCCCTATCATTAGGAAGACGAATGCCGCATGTACGGGTTCACACATTTTCGTCTACAATCAGAAAGAAGAAAAATAAATACACCTATGCAATGTAAGTATTTTATATTATAAAGTTACGCCAAATTAATATGTATTGAAGGAAATGTTAGTTAGTTTCGTTGGCTCATTTAATGAAAAGTACCGTATTTCGAATACTGAAAAATAAAATCACACGCCCAGAAGTTAACCGGCCGCAAGGACGTATGAATTGCATAAAATCGCGATGGATTAAATAATCCCAAATATTCAGGTAAACGTTTTTTCTGTTTTCTCTCGTCCTGTTATTTCTATTCACATTTGTACTCGTGTCATATAGAAAATCGGTGTAAATAGTACGGCGCATAAAGATATAAATTCGCGCGCGACCTTTAATTAGTTCGTTGTCAGTCTCTATTGTCTGCTTACTCAACCAAGGAATGTCAGGTAATATATACCACATGGATAACAGATGGATCGGTTAATAAGCTTGAATTTTAAAGGTATATATAGTGAACGAACCCAGCTTTACGAATATGGGATCTGTTGCACGTTGCGGGTTTAGTACGTTAAACTAACAACAAAAACTAAAAACAAACCCACATATACCTGAACACACTTACTTTATACAGTCCTATAACTTGGCCTTATAGCGTACATAAATATTTACATTTTTAGCGACTCCATTCAGTGGGATAATTCGCGCCATAACTACGCGAATTTGTCTCATAATGTAACTTGATTCAATTCAGATGTTAATCTCAAAAGGCATGTCAATCAAAAAAATATATTTAAAATCGTGGGGGGGGGGGGGGGGGGGGGGGGGGGGGGGGGGGGGGGGGGGGGGG
>JAVFBZ010162588.1:24474-37918 GCA_032466195.1 Katharina tunicata
TGTAAAAAAAAAAAATATTTTTAAAAACGTCACCCCCCCCCCCCCCCCCGCGTGTACACTACACTATACACACACTATACACGGTACACTACAATGACATTACATTATAACAACAGTACAATGCACAACAATAACGATATACTGCAACAACACCACTAAAACAGCCATGCATTATACTAAAATAACCGCTACAACACATTTAACACACTTGGCATTTTAAAGTTATGGCACTGATTCATAATATTTCTTAAAACTTCAGTTTAAGAAAATTTTCAGTCAATCATAAAGACCTTACTATGGTGGCTGATTTCTGCCAGCGCATCATAAGTTCTACTGCGTGTTTTTTCAATATAAAACTTAGTGAATATTTTTTAAGACCGAAATATTTTATGTTGTCTATGCAAGGTTTTTTGTATCTTTGTATTCTTGCTAAAACTAATTTCGTGTTATCCCGGAGAGATTTTGAGTTCACTGTCATGAAATTATGTTCTCTCAATAAAAAAGCCGAGGGAACGTCTTTCCGGTTTGTCATGCGTAGTAGCATTTTGTACAATCCAGCTTTTCAACGCAGACTGAGAACACTGGTGATATATCAGCGTAGGTTTCAATCAACTGGCGCAGTAGTCAGTATAGATAGGTATAGATAAGTAAAACGATGGTGTTCGTAATCGTACCACAGACTATATATTTAGCCATAAAAAAATAACCTATTCTTAATGGCTACTGCGCATGACACACCGGAAAGACGTTCCCTCGGCTTTTTTATTGAGTGAACACAATTTCATGACAGTGAAGATAAAATCTCTCCGGGATAACATAAAATAAATTTGAGCAAGAAGTCAAATTTGTGTGGAGCGAACACACAAAATCGTGCATAGACAAAATAAAATATTTCGGTCGTAGAAAATATTCACTTCGTTTTCTCAAAAAACACGATGGAAGCACTTATGATGCGCTGGCATAAATCAGCCACCATACCTTACGGATATACCACCTACACGACATGACAATTCTACAATACTTAATTTAGGTCTAGAAAGATAAGGGAAAATCTCCACACAGCCAGGACACGCAGTTTATTTGACTTTTTAGCACAATTGTAGCAAGTAAGTAACAACACCCGTACACTTTCAGCTACATGGGGAACGACATTTCGTAGAACCGTACTCACTCCAATTTATTATCCGTGATGATGAAGATAGATTATACAAAAGGATGTTGAATTGGCAATGTTAAACGTTAATTCTATTACATGTGGTTTTTGTGCGTTCGATCAAAGTGGCCAAAGGTATATTTGTATGCTGGAAAAAGCCTAGCAAACTACCTGTTGTGTCTATCGGGTACTTCACAGTCGGCAAAACCTCGTGTGATTTCTCGTTGTTTCGGTGCCATCGCTTATCTCGGATATGATAGGTGTATGGATATGCCTAAAAATCTTACATTTTGTTCGCCGGAAGCCTTATTACCGCCGTATGCACAATAAACACATAACCGAGCATACCAAGCGATTTTTTTATGGCTTAAGGTGCACGAAGTTAAAAGGTATTCTGAATGTAAAACAAACGGAAAATGCTGAATCTGTCCACATATGTAGTTTAACCGAAGGTGAAAAGGCTTATGCCAAAATGGCGATGGCCGAATAACGTTAGAAATGATGCGCGGTGGACATTAGTGGACTTACTAGTGGGTAATTCATGAACATCTGTATACAAACCTCCTCTGGCGTCAACATGCTAGAGAATCCTCCAGATTCAATCCCTTAAGATCTGTTGTGTCTCTTCCGCAGATTTTTGTGTGTGTAATTTTAATTAAAAACTTTGACAATTAAATGCAACATTTCAACATTAAAACAAGACCGCAGACGAGACATCCCTTGAATATATGAAAAACAGGTCCATACAGCATTCAATTCCTTAATTGCTATAATTATTACATTCTTAAGATAAACGCGTTATTAATTTTTCACCTGTCATTGTCCCTTAAATTAAACATGTTATTAAGGCCTTTTGTTTTTGTTGAGATTTCCATGTTCTTCTGAAAGCATACGTAGGACGAATAAACATAAATAAATCAATGCAAAACATTATGTTCTCAAATGACCTACTTTATGTTCTGACATGGATTGTTTCCTATACATTAGGCACGTTAAACGAGTTTGAGAGAAGAATAAAAAACATTAACCGCGGAAAAAAACGAACAGCCTGAGGCAATCTTAACCCCAAATCTGAAGTCCAATTTGTTTCTCTACTTATTAACATTAATTCATTCGCCCCAAGGATAGTCTGGTGTATACGATATCTACAGCCTTCAGTTAAACTCCAAAAGTGTAGCCATTCGCGTATTCGTAATTACAAAAAAAAATCAATGTTCAACGATTATAATTTAACATCCCTATTTTAGTGACCTTTAATGTAGCTGATTGTAGCATTATGAACTTGCGGGACAGCACGGTTTGCATTCTTTCGAGAGCCTATGTAAGTTACTGTGTTATATGTCCAGAAAGGCTAATGATCCCGGTTCATATCCCGTGGTGATAGCAGATTTTTACAACCTATAAAGCTTAATGTACGTTTTACCTGGTTAGCACCATAGATTGTAATGAAAATACATTATTTCGTAATTATTTGGAAATTTATTTTAGTTTTTACAATTTCATCTACGATTCATTGTCTCTCTTCCGAGAGTTTTTCAGATTTATATTCTGCTTATATATATATATATATATTAGAAACTCTAGTTTAAAGATTGTCAATACACTATCTTTTACTTTAATCGTGAGTTTACCACACACCAATCACTGTAAATGTTATCTTCTTGAAAAATACCTCCAAAAATATTTGTGTAACATCCAGACAACAGTAACATTAAAACATTCAAAGCTGCTAAGAAATACATTCTTCCACGCCGTAAATATTGATTAATACCTTAGAATCAAGCTCTTGACTTAGAGAAGTGGAAAGTACAATTTAGAGCTAAGCGGTTATGTGTAGAATTGTAAAATGATCACGTAAGTCAATAATTGTTTAGCCAACTGTTCAATCTGCTACTCCTCTCGCCATTCAAGAAAATACCGTTTTAATGGCGCATAGGGTCATCGACTGGTTATAAGAACCAGTTAGTATGGTACGTATTGAACACTACTGACATTTTATTCCTTTATTCCATTTTAACATGAGACGAATTCAACATGTTTAATGGAGTAGCCCTTTACGATTTAAAAACCTGTTTACAATCACAATTCAGTTTGCTGCTATTCATAAAAGTTCAACGCAAATTTCCATTTCGTCAATTCAAAGTTGTCTCCTGGATGTACCTGCTGGGACATATTGAAATCGAGTTTTTATAAAGAATAACACAGACTTTATCGGTGTTTCATTTAATGTCTGCTGAACCGTGGCGTACATTTGTAATATTTTATATGTCAGCATTTCGACCCCACGCCGCAGACCTATCCCCAAAACTGCATTAATCCAAGCCCAACATGCAATGTTTATATATCAAAACGTTTTCCTTTAATAAAGAACTGATTCAACACGTGTACCGTAGGTTAAATTTTGCCTTAGTTTTAACGTCGCGTTCAATGTTCTTCGGGCCACTTAGGAAGATTTGGTTATATTGTGTCGATTCTTAAGGTTATTCCACTTCCTACGTGGGCGGCGCAACAAAATCCTGCCGTACTTAAATATAGAGTATTTTGTATACTGTAAACTCGCAATAAAACAAATAACTAAAAAGCAAACTAGACTTCACACAGGATTACAAAATCCACCCAGTTACGCATTAACATTGCTTATTGGATTATTTGACTAACTGCAGACATGCCCTTTTCTGATATAATTAAGACTGAAAGTCATGCGGATCTGAAACATCTTTTTTTTTCTAAAAAAAGCTAGACATAGTCCGAATAAGTTCCCAGGTTTTACCGACCAAGACACGCACCTACTACAAGGGGATAATATCACGGTCAAAGGAGAAATCAAACAACCCTTGCTAAACTTCTGTTTGAGACAATTGTTTTCGGTCTCAAACAGACTTACATACATGTTGGAAACTAGATGTTCGTATCCAGTTTTCTTTCATATAATTTTAATTTTGAACAACATTATACTAGGTGTGTTGTGACGTCATTAAATACGCACCATTGTTTCTTTATGATTTGTTACCTGAAGCGGACAAAAAGACGAGCGTATACCTTTACACTCGTCTGAATATACTTGTTATACTGGTAATATTTGTAATTACTTACATTTAAGAGAACAATAGAAGATTATCTTTGGTTTATATCTTTAATTAAATGGCGTAACTATTTAATGCACAGGGCGTTTTGTTTTATGATCGTTTGTTTTGTAATATGAATGAAAACAATACAAGGATCCTCAAACAGGTTTAGTAATACAAAAAGGGTTGATTCACTAAGAATTTTAACTATTTCCGGATTATTATTAATTTTTGTAACATAGATGAGCTAAAAGTTGTATTATTGGTTATGTTACTTGCTTTACATCCCTGGAATTCTATACGAGAACATAATATGGAAATCATGCAAAAAGGCCAATTCCTAATATCGGTCCCAGTTATGTATCATTGCAATTTCATATAAAAATGATTCTGATTAATGCCGAGCATAAAGTAAAATGACCTTTTTGACACAGGAAAGAAAACAAACATGCTCAGCGAACATGACTACATACATTTTGGTGTTTTAAGAAGACTTTGTCGGTCTATGATTGAACACCAGAGAGCAGCTTTAGAAAAGCTAAAACTAATGGCATAAAATGTATGTTTAACATATACACTCTTCATCTTCTATGATGAAAAGTATGTGTTAAAAGCATAGGCTATTTCGTTCTGTTTACGTTCACTATATAATGTCCCAAATACTGATGAATAATAAAGACCATATCAAGTGTTTGACGGGGCGGCTCTTCGGTTCAGGTAGTTGATCATTGGACGTCGTCACTGGAGCACCCCCTTCACCGTAACCGGTACAGGATTAATTCGCCCTGTCAACCATCGGTAAATAAGGGAAGGTGTCAGGTTGCATACCAGTGAAATAATCTTAATTACGATGTTAAACACCTATCAAATAAATAAAATCATTCTGTTTATCATTTTGAAACAAGTGAAAGAAAGCTGATCTGCACAATATATATAAAAAAACAACAATATTTTGAATGTCTTTTAAAAGTATTCAACGCTTCAAGTATCTACTAATTATGAACTTTAATTTAGGATTATTTAATTTCCAGTCGGTAGAGTCACGAGGATGCTTTGTGATGATATTGTATGTTTTTCTTGCTTTCGCGCCCTTAACACGGGTTGCTGAATACCAAACGTATAGTATATGATTAAAGGTATGAAATTATTATCTTTACGGTCAGGGTAAAACAACAGTAGATACATATCTAGGAGAATATTATCCTATTAGACCAATTGTGAAAAAATATTTGAAATCAAACCCCCTTAAAAATTATTTCAACAAGCTCTCGAGAAGATCAATAAAAGATTTATGACGAAAGTATTCTTGCTAATACACAATTACAAATAAAAACTATTGGCGTTTCGTTTGCTCTGCAGGTTGTCTTTTTAAGCGGGTAACAAACACATGGCTATGTCAATTGGTATGTCTTAGGGTCGTTTTGCGGAATGTGTTTTGGACAAAAACAGTAAGTTCAGTAAGGCACATGTATCCTATTAAATGAACCTTATTAATAATAAAAAAAATAATTTGATTCCCATTTTCTCTGCATTAATAAAATACATATATGTATAAATTTGTATGCATGTAACCTAATGGACTCATAATACAATTTTCTCCCTGTTATTATGGGATAAAACAAGCCCTTTAGGACTTTATTCCCACCATTTAAGATTATCAATATTATTATATGGTGAATCATATCAAATCAAAACTCAGTGAGACCAATTGAAAAATCTTGTATTTTGACGACTTTCGACAGACACGAATATTCTATTGACTGGTTTTCGTTGAGGTAGCTGACTTTTATTTATCGTATTATGTTTTATGATGTTATCGGTGATGAGAAAATGGGGCAAAGTGCCAAGCATATGAACTAAAGAAATCGAGGGATATACTGTATGAACAAAGTAATTTCAAATTTACGCCTTCCCCCGGAAAACAAGTGTTATAGACTTCAGCCAGAGGCGCCATAAGTAGGCAACAGGGATATATATATCGGTGATGTAGACGCTTATTCGAATTAAATTTTATTCGGTTAAATTTTATACTTAATATAATCGGTGTGTCTATAAATAATTGACAACGATCTTGCAATTACTAAACACAGAACTCATAATTTTATAATGATCTGACTTTTACTGTCAATATATGGCACAAACATTATAATGACACTCTTTTCTGCCGTATATTTAGCATATCTTTTAGTTTTTACGTTTTAAATGCATTTAGTTGGAGGTGTTAACACTGTTATTATATTATAATTGTTGGTTAGATCTCATACGATTAATTTGTCTGATTGGGGTCGTAACGTCGCACTTAACGGCAAATAACTTATGTGACTGACCCCTCTGAATAGCGCGTGTTTAATTGCAAACGATGCAGACACCAGACCTGGTGAAACAAGCCTGCGACCCCCTATAAAACTATCTTAGAGTGATAAATTCTGCTAAACAGAATTCAAAATAACATCATTGGCAGAGTTAAACCTGGTAAGTGCAAAAAATGTAGAGTTACACATTTTCTGTTCTGTTGACTTCTGATCTATATCGTTATATATGGATTACAAAGTAGACTATTAGCGGTACGAATCTGCATCTAGGGATCCCCAAAACTAAACCTGAACTCCTCTTATGATCCTAGTGTAGGACTGAAGTCACAGATCACCAACAATAAAAGAATCAACAACTCTTTAAGGATTAATGTGTCACAGTTTTTATTTACTATTTATAATATGTTAAGAAACCTTGTTTAGCTCTTGGACGTTACCTGGATAACGAATACGTCGCAAAACAGCCAAACATACTAGTAATGTAAACTTATAACTCAGTTAGATAGCCGTTTATCACCTGTGAACAAAGAAGGCACGACTAGAAGCGAGCCATAACCGTGATAGTTAACGTGTCCTCACACAGGGGTTAGCCCGGGGAAACGGGGTTAGGCAAGGCTAGAGATTTGTGCTGAGGCCCGGGTTAATTTCGCCAGGTCATAATTCATTTGCAATTTGATCTGCTTGATAAAACACAATAGTAACAGGATTTATACAGACAGGTACTTGGGCGTAGATGAGACATTCTTAGCATACTGAAATGCTCATTTAACGACAGAAACCCGGTTTACAAATGTTGATTTAGATAGATAGTGTAAAAAATACTAGTAGTGCTTAATTTTCCTTTCATATGCATGTAGACTCGTATAAGAATTAAACGAGGTGTTACTTTTACTGCTTTGTTGTCGAAAGGGAGTTTGAGGAAAACCCTTTTGTCACATTAACACTGAGTTATCTATTTACATACACGTGGGTCAAACACTGTAAATATACATTTGCCTGCTGCACATATATGACTATGCATAGAGGAAGTTAATGCGTGACTTTATGAATCAAATTTGATGAGTTTTCATATTTGCTAAAATTTTTGTAATTTTGAACAGACAAAAGTTCTTGTGAAATACGTCAAATTTCTAGTCACTGTTAAAATTGACTCAGTTATACAAGGTTGAAGTCAAACAAGATCATGTTTTATTTCATTCTTAATACATTTTGGTTTACCTGAGTATGACAGAATGAACATCCAAAATTACTGGTGTACTCTTCATATAGCACACAGTATTTATATTGAAAACAAATTTATAGTGTTGTAGTTCTTGTATATCAGTATGAACATATTTTATACATTAAGAAACATATCGTTTAAAAAAAAGACATGTAGGTTAAATCTACAATTTTGTTGTTAAAATGCATGATTTAGATCAGTTTTGTAGTTGAAGTTGTTACCATACTTTACAGTAGTTTGGCATCTGTCGTCTGAACATACATGTTGTCGATATACTAATAATGTAACGAACAGATAAGTGACAATTATTTGTATAAATTGTTTTCTTCGAAAGCGTTAGTCAAGATTTCCCTGTAAGCTATATCGTAAGTACAATATACATTAACTCTCTTAACATTACAATCATATAAAACATATTAATATTAGTTGTCATTTACAAATGAAATGAGTGTGTGTATAAATGTTCTGTCTACTTGGATACTTAGTAACTTACCTTGTTGAATGTCCCAGTTTGCAAGCAAAACTTTGAGCGTGACCCGAAAGTAAAGTCCTTTGCGAATGTTGATGCCACCGAGTGGTTTGGTGACCGACTGACTCAGAGTGCGATGAGACCACTGACGTTTATTTCATTATGAGTTGGAGTCGACACAGACTACCGAAGCGAATATGGCTGTTTTATTTTCAGAGCACACTCCCATGTATTAGTCACCGGTTTTTATACAGGTTTTATTTTAGTTTTGTGCAATATTGTGTAAACACTACAGTAAATTGTCTAGAGTCACATAGTTTTTCTCAGTATGCATTTGCAGTACTATTAAACAAACTAAACATTGGTAAGAAAATATTAAAGTCACATAAACGGGTGGAGAGGGGTCAACGCTATAGCGATGTTGATATGAGGCAAACAGATTCGTTATTCTGTATCTCAGCCATACACTCTTTTCAATAGTCTATGAATAGCTGTATGTTTTTATTCTACGCCGGTCGTCCCACGAAGAATAAAACGGCCTACAGCAACTTTATAAAACAGGTTCGGTGTGTTCTTTTCACCTGTGCGCTCTTTCACACTCGGATAACTTCGGCTAAAGTCGCTGTTAAACGCCCAAGCTGAATTCATGAATTTAATATTCCATGATCATCAACCATGCACCTCCTCGCTCATAATATATCGTTGATATGGCATTAGGGCATATAGACTTCGATAGTTTTACAAAAACATAACTTTGATGGATTTTAACTACTGGGTATATTGATTAGTGTCGTTTCGACCTACATGCCTACAAGACCGTGCTAAAGCAATCCTGCCGCTTAAACAAGCGGCCAATCACATCACCGTTAAACACAACAGACTGTTATTTTAATTATATGTGTGTTGTTTATGCTGTTATATTTCGGTTTACATGAAGGTACTCTACTCGAGTCAGAAGTGTTCAATCAATTTATAAGATATTCTGAATTCTTTCACATAAACTATACCACGGAAGTGCAGTTGGTGACCTGGCCACAGCAAGTACACATTACGGTTGTATACTAGCATGTCTCCCAGGCGGCTCACTTTCAATGAGACGGTCAACCGTAGTTTAAATATTAATATTGAAAATATTTTGATTACACGTTTTATTCAGGAAATTATGTTGCCGTACCGTTTTATGTCGTTAATTCCATGTATAATTTGTACCTAAAAATTATTGAAATTATTCTGATGCTGAGTCCTTTAAAGTCAAATTGAAAACTCAAGAAATATAACAGAATTTCAGTCTTTTCATTGCCAACACAGAATTGACTGTATACCAATATGTGTCTTTTATATTATTCATTCTAGAGTACAGAATCATCAAATTCATTATGGTTTATGATAGAACCGAGCAAATGTATTTTACCAGTACCTCCGAACAACCCAATCAAAGATTAAGTTTAAAGGGAGGCTACTCTTGCAAGCATTTGAGACGACTGCTCTTGAACTATGTACACCAATTACAGCATACAATGGTCTGCATGGGTTTTGACGACGAAGTAATCAACATGCCTTGCTGATAGATCTGGGAGATATAGATTATTCGGATTATAACTGCTGATAAAGTAGACCTGTCGCCTCCGAAATCACTGTGTTAACTGTCCTGTGGTTTACTCCTACATTAGAAAGGTCAGTCGAAAAACTAATAGGATTATAGAATGGAAAACTGGATTAATTCGGTGCGGTTTTTAGTCTCAGATCCCTATGACGACAAAATACATTTAGCAATTCTGAAAGTAACGGATTTCCAAACGTTGATGCGAATTGCGTGGGGAAAAAACGGGGATCAATCAAGATTTTTAGTAGCCGGGAATAACAGACTTCTGTAGGACAATAGGTTCCATTATAGCTTCCGGACATATTTCCTTTTTTGTGGTGAATTTCTTAGAAAAACTTATGAAATGTAAGGCCCATCCATTTGTTTAAAAAGTGGAAAATGTTGCCATAAATAAATTCCTTCGATTTATTCTCTAAATAGCTGGGAATGCAACGTATGATATTTTCATACTAACCTCGTGAGGCAAGGATACGGGCGACATAATCTTTTCCTGTCGCCCCTTTCTGGTTGGGATTGTTTTCCATGTTGTTGAACATTGTTGTTTGTTGAAAAAAGGTACCCTAGAAAGAAAACCGCCTCATCTTTCTGACGCTTTACTGTAGGGGTACTACTGCCTTTAGCACGCTAGTTTCGGTGACATCCTTCTTCCTGACCGACACCATTGGCGTTTTTAGCTTCAAAGCTTGTGGAATGTCAACGGCCACTTATTGACTAAAACACTAGTGTAGTCTCTATACATCAGCAAAGTCATAACGTCTCGGCGTTTCCACATTTGGTTTTATACTACATGACCAAGAAAGGAAACTGCATCAGTAGACATGGCAACAGTAGTGTTGTAAACTAAGTTAGAGGAGTGATGCGGAGTCATTTCTGAGTGTAATTTTAATACTTTCCAGTTACACAATTATGTCATATGTTTACATTTTATCCAACTTTTATTGACTTTCAAATGAATACGAAAACCGGCTGACCAATTCAGTAGGCTATTTGCTGACAACTTTTTCCTGACAAAAATGGCCGGCAAGCCATGAAGAGTGGGCATTTTCAAGTTATCACTTTGAATGATTCAATAAATATATCACGCCACAGCGGAGCTGAAATACCGCTGAATGTGGCGTAAAACACCAATCAATCAATCAATAAATAAATAAAAACAAGAATTTTTTCCTGACATGTAACAATTATAAACAAATACTAAAATTCGGTTATAGCATATGTTTTCTGAATGTTTATGTTTTGGGATAAATCTGGGACAACTCTGTTGAGTGCAATTCATACTATTTGAGAAAAGTGTCTTTATTATCGCAAAACGCCGAAAAGTTTAACCCAGAGTAGGTTCTGGTCGTAGTTAGTGTCAGAGAAGAATTTTACGCGCTGCAAGAGATTCAAAGGCATTTCCCGGAGTGGTATATTTTCCAAGAAACCGCTCATAATCACATGTGAACTTGTACCGAACATATGGCCTCCAATTCTATCTATGACTCTCATTGGAGAATGTGCAAATTAAACTGTCATAAAAATATGCCACGACAGAGGTCTGCTTCAGTCATTGAGAAAAGTGTACACTTAAACAAGAACATAGGATGGCGGTGAATTTCAAAATGTGGGTCGGAGTATTGGTGAGTTTGTTCTTTGTTTGGTTCAGAGGTTTACATTTATGATGTGTTAAGACCATACCTTTTAGTATGAAAGTCAGTTGGTTATTAGATATATATGGACTTTGCAAAAAGACATGTTTCTAAAAATCGTCCCTTGGATAAAATCATTCTATTCAACGATTAAGATTTACTTTGGCGCAATGGTTAGCACAATTACGTTCGTTAAATCTTGAAACAATTCCGGTGACCCGACTGCACATTTCCATCCTGATGTATTTAAATCATTGACTCGTTGAAATTGTTCACTTTTTAATGAACACGTGTGACGGTGTGACGGTTAAACCCATGTGTGGCAAATGGAGCAAATGTCTATAAGGCTCAGGTTGTAATACGTTATGTTGACAGGCGGTGGTCCAACATTAGTACTAATATTTACTTTTTATATTGGGTAGAATATGATCACAAATTATTCTGAACCAGAGCATTATAGTATTTGAACTGTAAACAGATATGTCAAGTTAAAATGAAATTGCATCGTTTATCTACACACATTTTCGATATTTAAAAGATATTTTTAACATAAACTGTATCGAGGTATTTCATGTCATAAATATTCGTAAAGAAATCATGTATGTCTCCACCACACGTATAATGGCATGTTGAATAGTTCTGTTTTCCATCCAGCTCGAAGGGAGTTTTTGCCGTCTTTAAGATTGGTCTCGTTCTGGCTTCAGTGTTTTTGTTATTTAACAACGCTTTCAATGCGTTAGGCTAATTAATCTTGAAACGTGAATTAACAAGGCAAACTGTGGTATGCATGAGTTTCTGAATGGAGGAAATAACTTGTTACTTGTATGCCTAACACCACGTTCGAACTAAATTATCTTCAAGATAGTACTTTACTGCATTGTGAGTGACCAGTACACAGACATACGAGATAAGTATTTTAATAATATTTAGTCTACTGATAAATGTTCGAGAATAAAGCATGGTTGAAAAGGTTTAAGTATTACACTATTATTTCTAGTTAAAATATATGTTTTTTTTATTGTTTCTGGTTGGGTTGATTAATGAATATATATTTTGTGGTTCCATTCGCATGCATATTATTTGTGCGTGTTAGTAGTAGTGGTATTTATATGGAAACATTTGCAATCTCTGGCGAGATATATTTTGTAAATTAGCGAGAGTAACATTCACCGTCTTACAGAACATACAATTTCTCATAATTTATCATGTGCCATTAAACTTTGGTTGAGCACATCCAAAGAATGAAAATCCAAGAAGAGTTGACAGTTAACTGTCTGTAACATTGGAAATATAAGCTCATTATCTATTGTTCTATTTTTGCCTTTAATTTCTTACTTTAGAGGCCACACTCTAAGGATGTGGAAATGCTGCAGCGATCAAACAATTTGGATTTGTTGACATAACTTTTATCTTTACTGTGGAAGCTTGGGTGCGAGTTCTCTGTGCCCTAGTGCTCTTATAGATAAGGCATTGCCGTTTTATTTCCACCACTCACATTTAGTAACTCTATATTTATTTGTTATTAATTATTATCCATCAATTTCATTAAATCACTAGCAAAGATTTATTTTTACATACAAAAGTAAACACAATCTCTCAAATACGTGCAAAAAATAAACAAATTTAAACATAGAATTTACAACAGTAAAGATGAATATCATATTCAACTACATTTACATACACTAACAATATGTGAAATCCTTTTCTTTTGAAAGATGCACAAAATTTACTCCATTAATATTATACAATTATGGATTTTTGGTGAGGTATACACAGACGCACGGAAGTAAATATAGCAGGGGTCTTTATGACCACTTTGGGTCTATAACTCTGTATAGACCGAATTAAAAATAACATGACTGTTTTATTATATGGCGATTATTAAATAAGCATACCTTATTATCGGATATCCGAGTAACAAATCACTGTTTTGTACATCTGAGATCGAAGCAAACGACAACTTTGTCACAGAACAAAGAAGAATACGGAATA
>JAVFBZ010162589.1:0-17529 GCA_032466195.1 Katharina tunicata
TGGGTGGTTGCAGGTTGCATGGGTGGAGTTTTGGTGCCCTGGTGCTCTCTGAGCTGAAGGGTATCAGGGAGCCGGTTTGCTTCCTATTAAATAATGTCACGGGCTCTTCTATTTTCGTTTCCACAACAGATTAGGCTGGCACGCCGTCATATGACTGAAGGAACTTCAAGTTCGGCGTAAAACCCCGATCAAACAAACACATAGGCCTTAATATAAGGCTATATATTAGCGGATAGGTAACTTTATGCAAACGGACAACAGAAGCCCGATTGGTTGGTGTTTGTAAAGTTATTCACGGGGTATTTGTTTTTTATAGGTTTTAATTCCGTAATTTCACAACAGACAATCAATGCAAAATGGATATGTGAAAAACAACGTATTGTACATCTAGTTCAGTAGGTCGCAAAACCAACAAACCGGTTAAATGTTGAGCAAATGACACTATTTTGTCATGGATGTGCAACATCCTCAATGTTAGAGCACATCTATATAGACAGTTAAAACTCCCCCTTTCTGTCCCTATCTATCACTGGAGGAATTGCAATATATTGTAAAAACCAAAAGTTATGAAATAAACAGACGCCAGATTATGTCAGTAAAAAAACATATCGTGTAAATATTCCGTTAAGTCCGTTAATATTTAGCTAGGAATATATACGCGACAAGTACAGAAACAATTACATGGTGATAGTTTTCCCTTTATTTGAAATCAGCAGTAAAATTGTCAATCTGTCTGGACCTTACATTTCTGCAACGCGTAGTCATGTATATGTAGTTACATGTCGTTTCTTCCATTATCTCTCTATTGTAAAATTCAAATTATAGTGGTATATTTTGTGGATTCAAATTTTAGACTTACATCAATTATAGTATCTAGCTTTGCACAATAATGTGTTATTTGGTGAATAAAACTAAACAAATTGAGTGTTCTTCTTTGTTAGAAAAATAATTGACCTCTAACACAAGACTATCACATAGAATTTCTAGGATTTCCAATATTCCCTCGCTGTTCATGTAAATACTTAATTGTCCTGCTGCCAGGATCGATTCTCCTGTTTCCCCAATTTAAGACTAGTCATCTAATTTATGTGTTGCGCAAGTTGTGTTATAGTTCTCGACTACATAAGGAGCCATAGCGTAACATAGGTTATAATCGGTCTGTACAAAGGCGGCTGGCTTTGATCAGGCTGGGAGGCTTTTCGTTTTCACGCCAACTAGCCTGCTATTTAAAAAGATAATCCCCTTGAACTACGCTGAATTCTGTGTGAATGCTTTCCCAGTTTGCTGTCCATCTCATTTGGTCTTTGGCTGGCTATTAAGCTGCAGCTGCGAGCAAAACCGGGCGGCCTTACTATCCGAAACGTCAAGCGCACTCAAAGTCTGCCGTACCCGAAAATTCAAATGTTACATTGAAACTTGGCACTTGACAGGCAAAGTAAACACACCAAAATAAATCTAGTTAAACCTGACGAAGCTTCTCACCTGAACGGAGGCCGATAAAAGGTCTTCGCCAAGTTTACAGATTTGTGAGACACCCCTGGAATTACACTGATATCTGTGGGGAAACAGCCAATTAGAAGCCTAATCGGTCTTTGTTTTCCAAATCAAATATTTCGCTACGTGAACTGAGATATACCTACATTAGCACGATTACTCCATTCGTTCGTTATGAATGAAATAGAGTGTAGCTTTATGAGAAGATAACTGTGCATAATTAGTTTAATCATGGATCTGTATATTACCCAAGGTCAATAGATTATCGTTAATTTATGCACAGCATTTTGCAGCGGACTATTAGATTATCAGTCACAATTATAATAATATCACATTTATACTATAAATCATTGGATTACTTTGGATCAGTGGAGAAATAAGGATCAGTTCTTTACTATGGATCAGTAGATTGCTATGAATCAGTTGATTGCTATGGATCAGTACATTTCTATGGCTCAGTACATTTCTATGGATCTGTACATTTATATGATATGATAATGAGGAGTTCCTTTACCTTGTCAGCAGTTCGTGGATCTGGACAGAAACGTACAGTTTATTTTATTACAAAATCTCATTACCAATACTACTCATGATAACTTTTACTTTTATTCAAACAAATTATTTTCTTTTATGTATTTTATTAAAATACTTATTTTCTGCAATTTTATTGTTTAACAATATCATAACCTTATCATAAATGCCTAAGCACAAAACTACATGTAAACACTATTGTAAATTGGATTGTCTACAAAACGTTATTATTGTCATTATTTTATTTTAATTTAATATTTAACAAAAAAAAAAAATGTTTGGGTATTAATATTTTGACATACATATCATCCTGAGGGCTGCAATATGATTTGAAGACGTTTTTATTCCTTGACCAATTGACATGCGCATGACAGTTATCTCTGGAGAGGAAGCAAATACAAAGTAGAAAGCAGGTGGTCTGGGAGCCGAATAGGTAAGCATGTGGGCTGGGAGCCTAAAGGGGAGCATCAGGGCTAGGAACATGTGGTCTGGGAGCCGAATAGGGGAGCATGTTGTCTGGGTATCATTGCAAATCCTGTGTGTAACACAAGGGTCCGTCTAGTCTGTGCCTATTCTCGTCAGTTGTTAAATGAGATGGCCATCAAAGGTGATGGCAGACTGATTCTCAAACCTCACACATACATGTAGTTGTTTACATTTCGGGACAGGTTTCTATATATAGTACTATGTTGGTATAGGAGCTGATCTCTAAAGAGTATGTCTGTTAGAGCCCATGTGTCATGATACCAATACAACTAGACCTGCTTTTCAACACAGTTATATTGTTATGCAGAGTAAAATATAAGACGCTTTCACCGGGTGATAGAACCCGAGGATTGCAATACGAAAATTTTGGCTAAACGTGCACAATCCAATACATTTTGCTTCTTTTAGAAAGTATCAATATACAGGGATTACAAGACTTAGTGTAAGTGTAATTATATATAAACTTTCATATATATATATGTTGAAGCCGCGCCGTGGCTTAGTTGCTCAAGCGTTGAAATATCATTAAGACAAGGTCACATTGAGACCCTCGGATTCGAGTATGATCAACAGCAAACGAAAATTATATTGATGTTGAATATTGTACAGACAGAGCTTCAGAAGCCCTCGAAAGACTCTTCCTCGGATTTTCCTTGAAGTAGAGGCTCACAATTGCTTTGCCATATATCGGCTCACAAAGTCTATAAAAAATGAATTCGAATTCCCGTGAGCTTTTTAGCTCAAGGTTTAATGCGATGAATAGTTGAAATGCAAGCTTCCTAATAGTTCACTATTCTATATATCACCAACAAGTTGTTTCGGGCTCCTTCCACATCAACACAAGTCCGGGATTTGAAATAAGACCACTATTACAACTTCCGGATTGTTTGATGGATTGTGTGATTGATGTTTGGTTCGAAAATTTGTTCTTAAAATAAAACGTATTTTATTTTCCTCCTGCAAATAGAATATGATTGACCTTTTGGTATTCATATGTAGCATTGAAGTTGATGTTTGTGGTCAGTGTGGTATGAAAGCATAAAAAAAGTCCCATGTGATGTATGGAGACTGATGAGCGAGGTGTGATTCGCCTGTTAAGAACATTTTGAAGCTGGGCTGTCAGATCCCTATCATCTTCCATGGCGGCTAGTTCAAAATTTCAACCACTGATTTCAACTCAACTCATTAAGGTATGTTCCAGGGGTTTTCGTCCAACAAAAGTTTGTGAAGGAGCTATGGAAACGTTTACGTTACGGCTTACGGAAAAGTGTGGTCTTTCGCCAATTATATGGTCGAGGATGGCCGAATTGACGGATCCACATTAAACGGCCTACCAAGGAAAACACCGAGTTGTCTTTTTTTTTCATTGCTGGGTCAAGAAGCCAGAAAAAATGTAGCCGTACATATCTTTACTTGTGGTTCTCAGTCCACACGTCCATTAGCTTTAGTATAAAGATAATGTCATCTTTGTTTACAAAGACAAGCTGGTTAGCTAAGGGCGATCATAATAGGCTGACTGGACGCTGGCCAAACAAATTCCTCTGCACACCGCCTTTTCTGTGTCCTTAAAACTAGGGGATGACTTTGTCTTTACTTGGATAACTATGTAAACTATTCGACTGTCGCGTGACTCGGTTGAACTGGGTTGAGTCCATTGTTAGCTTTATTGAATTGGACCTTTGAATAAAATTTAACTACGAAATACAGGCAAACAAGCAGGTAACGGTTTGGTTAGGGAACGTTTGTTTTTTCCGAGCAAAATCTACATTAAAATGTTGAAGGTTTATAAATGGGGCTAACCTTATATTATGATTTGTGTTTAGGCCTCCTTTCTTGACCACTCCCACCAGCACCAATGCCCTCTATCATCAAATCACAACTAGACTCACTTCATTTATTTTATAGTGATGGTTTTGCACAATAGTTTGAAATTTAATTAACCATTAATATTTACAATATAACTAAAAACTTCCAATTTCAAAAGGAAAGAACCAGTAATGGCTGGTTATGTAGGGTTCCCACCGTGACTGTGTCGAGGCTTGTTTGTAAATTTAGAAGGTGGAAGATTCCTTTGACGTGTGTTGGCGCGACAACGAAAGTTAGAATTTCCAGAGGACTTTCTGAATTTAGAGTCGCGGCGGTGATTGCTGGTTTGAGAATTTTTTTGTGTGCTACAAAAGCGCAAAAGATCCGTAAACTGGTTGCAGTTAATTTGATACAATCGTGAGTGTTAATGGGTACAGTGATTTTGGCGGTTTCATTTCATAACCTGCGTTATTTTTTTTTGTATATCAGGTAAAAGCAAAACAAGTTTTGTCTGATTGAAGATTGTTTTTATATACTTTTTTCGATTTTTCGACGGGATATGTCCCTTACACATAAAACCCTACACACACTGTTGGTCATTGAAGTGGGTTTTAACGATAAAGGGCCAAATTATCGACACAAGTCAGATCGATTTTATTCCCTATGATTTATGACGCTTGTCGTTTTGTCATTGAGCGAACAAAGCCGCCGTCCTAGTTAAAATCCCTTTAACTGTCTTATCTAAGGTTTGGCGGAGATCGGGTCTTCTCTTAAAGTCTTTCATGAATTAACATATGATCTTATAACACTGCGGGGTGATTGGCTTTTGGTCTCTTTGATTCAATTTTATATCAAATGCGATAGCAGAAACGTCTAGTCTCAGTTGTTCCGTAGGAGAAGAGGAGTGGGTAGTGACATTTCGAAGTCCACTGTCAACGCAGGTGGAAAAGTCAACCAAGTGTTTTCTCCTTCTAGGTAGAATGTATGTATCCATGTCTTATATCACAGACCAGACTGTGTGTGTGAATTTGCCAATCACCCAGTTGTCATGTGAGCTGTTACTTACGTGAACCAATCAATTGCTATCAACATACTAATTGGCGTCTAAACTCGTGGTTCTAAAGCCTTACTTTTCTTCGTATAGTCAAAAGAAACAGGCTTCGGGAGAACGGAAGCGTTTTAAGTCTGGTAAAGTCAGCTCGACGAAAGTGGTCAATCAAATCAAACCTTATCGATATTAGGTAATCCACCGAAGAACTGAATAAATCTAACCTCTCTAGACACATGTAATAGTTTTTCTTCCTACAAACACCGTGCTATGCAATGTGTCAAAGTCAATATGTTCACAAAGGACGTTTGTTCAGAGCCGCTTAAGAAACAGAAAGGAAAGAGAACGTTTTGCAGAGAGTACGATAAACAAACGACAAAGTTACAGCACAAATCCAATTGCAGTTCCTCGTTCTGTTTAAAACTGTTCTCCCAGGCCAGGTATGAAAAATCTTCAATCAACACAATGTGTCAAGCTCTAGTTTACTTTGTGGGGAATTCAACAAATTTCGAAGTCTGAGGAGCAGTCGGGAAGTGAGTATTTAAGATAAAAAGCCAGAGTAGAGACAATATCACAAAAATGCCTAAACTTACTTAGAAAAGATCGAACAATCACATCTATATCTGTTATTCACGATAACACAACAATCCGTACATGCACATGCCAATATTGAAATGAAATAATATTTAGTTTATAAATGTAAAGCTAGACAAATGTTGCATGCCTCCACCGGGATCCTGGCTAGCAGGGCCAGGGCTCGACCAACTTTTATCCAGGTGAAGGCTTCGAATCTTTTTTATATAGAAATTTACCACAAACGTTTTTTGTGTATTTTGGGATATTCTGATAATCTGGTTCTGGTATATATAACATTTCTATAAATGTATAGAAGAAAAGTGTCCATGCCAACTTAATATATATATTTTTTTATAAATGTGGAGAAAGCAAATTTTGCTTGCCTCCCTCGGGATTGGAAGCCGGGATCCTGATGGCTAGCAGGGCCAGTGCTCAAAGGGTTATATAAGTTGCTATTACAACAACGCTTGTGCATGACCAAAGGGTAGTATTGTGTCACGGGAAAATCAACATGAAATTACTATGTTAATTAGACTGGTGTGTATATATCAATAAAAGCTGCGCGATGGCACACGACTGCTAAAAATGTTCAGCGCACCGACTTTACTTGATTATTGGACCTCGAATGGTTATGACCAGAAGTTTTACAAGCAGTTTAATGCATGGTTCGTAGGCGGAACCAGTAAACTGAACGGAAATGACGTTCATGAGAGATACTTTAAGCGTATGTCTCTTAATTCGGGGGAGACACCTGGTCGAGAACTTTCCCTCGCCGAAATCCCCAGTGGAATATACGACGACTGTAAATATATATGAGATGTTAGCTTTTCCAGGAGATAAGAATAGTTCCATAAACATTTATGGAAGTGGATTTTAACTAAAAAATTATTATTGACAGCAAAAATGTAAAACCGCAAAAAACAAACAAACAAAACAATAACAATATATTTGCAATAGAAGTTTTCAAACATTTTTCAACCCTTTCTGAAAGTATTCAACTATATTGTCTTAATTCAATGATTTGGAACCATTGCATATCCCAGGTGAATAGACCTGCAGCCCTCCTTTGATAATGCAGAGGCATGCATAGAGTTTTACCATACGTTTTCCAGTGACGTGAAAGTTGCGATAATACTGTGTCACATGATCTGGCTGGTTGCGAGTGCCCTATGCTATCAGAGGCTCCGTTTCATGAGTCATGTGACTTTCTCCCAATAATGCAGTGCGCGGGAACAGTTTTCAAACAAATCATCTGACGATTAGAGACCGCATATATTCGAGGATTAAAAATATCGACATGTTTTGCCTACCTTAGGTGAGGAAAGGCGCACAATCATGTTTATTCCCCACAATCACATCTGCTCTGGCTTTTCGATACGTTAGCATAACATAAAAGCCATTTAGCTATGCATATCTGTGACTTTATTTGCCCGATGGAGTGCAATGTATGTATCGAAAACTAGCTTTTCAATACTATACTGTTGAATAAAACTCACTCATAGAGGAATCGTAGAAAACAGTACAGAAGTTTGGGTTCTTTTGAAGGGGGTGGGAGATAAGTAATTGTATCTTGATCCTAGATCAGTGACACTGATATACGTTATATCCTAGCCTAATCGATAATTTTTACATTAAAATATTTTCGTTGAAGCCTTTCTTTACAATGTAAAACTTAAGCAAGAAACATGCCATATGTGCACTATTTATATCTTTTAGATCCCCTTCAGAAAATATTTGACTTTTATCAGCTGTGGAAAAATTTATGAAAGACATATCAAATCAAAACGCCTACCAACGCCTACCGTGAGAAAAAAAGACGAACAAACATTCAAAACAAAACATAAGGCGTCTTTTCTTCGCGGAAATTGACAGTTTTATTTTCACTTTGATTTGTCTCGTAGCACCCATGTTAACCCCGATACATGTGATCACGCGTGAACTCTCGGGATTTATATCAAAGCACGAGAGATTAATAGCGAAAAACGTGAAATCTCGAGGATCAAGTATCGTTTGTTTTTCGAACCTAACCGGAACAACTGGAGGAATTGTTGAGGCGTCCTGGGTAATCCGCTAGGGGGCGTTGAGTTGACCAGGTCATCGGCTGGCCGGCATGTAGCTCACACTCATGATCAAATATTCGATCAATTCCTCCCAGAATTCGGTCGAGCAATAAATCTCTGCTCACAAACTATACATCTTTGTAAATATTTATTGAGCAGCAGTATACTGTAGCCAACTGATCTGATATGGGGACGTCAAGCCAAGTTTTGGCCGTAGACCAACAGATGAACTCCACTTTGTCTGAATTTTGCTGAATCTTTAGATCAATTTGGCTCACATTCTGCTAAGCTTTTTAGATTCCTTGCTATCCGAATTCATTATCAGGTCTGGTTCAGAAGGCGCCAAGCTGTTAATATAGCACATATCTTGCACTATTGCTGTATAGTTAACCCAACAGTCGTACAGTCCGAAATAATATTTTATTCTTAGAATGCTCTATAGTTCAGCATGTATCCTCTTATCAAGGTACAGTGGACTGTACAAAAAGTATTATAAATCTCAACTTGACATAACGGCATGGTCATCCTTTCTTACAAAGATTTGTAGAGCTAAAACTATCCTAACAAACTGTTATTTTTCAAAAGTCAGGTTGACAATTCTGTAGGCCTACTTCGATGCGAGTCCTCGAAAGTGGGCCTTTCCACCGTTATGTTTTATTTGCTTGCTTGCTTTCTATGAACTGGTTACCGCTAGTTGCTGAAAAGTTCGAATTATTGTGTAATAATCTTTTATTCTATACTATGGCTTTGAAATACTACAAATACTTAAAGTTTGGATATTAAAGGGTAGATGCGATTTTTGTGAATGAACTGCCGCGGATTTAAATCAGTTATACCGACTTAAGTCTACATTTGTCACATCCAATCCAGTTAGCCGGTATACTTCGTGCTTTTTTTAAACAGGCTTACTATGAAAGAAAAAAAATATCCAACAGCCATAATTACAAAGACTCTCTATTATTTATTTGTATCGAAAAATTATCGAGATGGCTAATGGCTATCCACTCCTTTGATAAAACATCGAGTACTTAGCCCAACATGTAAAAAAAAGTCCGATAATTATAATAAATACCATTTGGAAAATACATAAATTTGAATACGTTTATATAATAATAAAAATTAAAATCTAAAGAATTGATGATGGTTAAAAATAATAGAGATGCAAATGTCCCTCAGTAAGAGTCCATCTAAACTTTGACAGACTTCTACAGTCTACGAGTTACTGCGGTGAACTAGCGGTAGGTCAGTAGGTATAACAACCAATCACACTACATCACCTCTAACCTTAACCATGTCATTTGCTCAGACTTACTGCACCATTAATTAGGGTCTACCAATATGGTCGCCCACTTTTGGAGTCGGTTATCTGGGGTAAATGCACTCGCCAAACATGTTCTTTAACACGTAACACCACGATGCGGAGATTGTTTCATCACTACACAGTAAAACGCGGACTATAACATTGACGGAAAAATCGTTTAACACTCAACCTTAAGGCTAAGTCATTTCCAATATTTTGCACGAATGACAACTTCACATTGATTGGAATAACCCATATTTTCTCGTCCTGTAACAACTCGAAATTCACTTGTAATTCACAGCGAGTATTGCTTCCCATTATCTCACAGAGCATGCGATGAGACATTGTCCAATAGAAACTGTCCTCATGAAGTCAGTTGAGCCGGGAACATGTAACCTAGTCAAATATACCGTCTATAAGTGATTAATTTCTACGAAAGAACCGTTTTGATTTATACTGCTTAAACTTTGCTCCGACAATGTAACTAAGTTGAACAAATGTATAGATAAGGATATATTTTACCGTCAAGACTGGTCATCGCTGAAGTAAAGGGGAGGTAAACAAAGTCAGAATCAAATTACAGACCGTACCAAGCTGTTCACAATACTGATATTACATAATTTTAAAGGATTTCTTCTTTTCCATTTAAAGTCACTTACGTTGAGCTACTGTAAGTAATATGTATGGTGAACTGTTTGTTCTATGATTCATTTATGTATGTCTTGTAGATTAAAATAACCCAAATTATTCAAAATGTAACCCTAGTAAAACAGAGCCTGTACAGAATAAAGTAAGATGCATGTATCATATCTTCAATAAAAAATAAATTGACTTCAGCGACATGACTTGTTTTAGTGCCAGTAAATTACTTATGGATAAACAAATAAAGTCAGAAGTTGTTTATCCATAAGTAGTTAACCTGTGTTATTCAGCGATATGGTTAAAACAACAAATGTAGCGTGAAAAGTCCACTGTACATTTCATTAACAGTAGTTCAGTGGAAACGAGTAATCCTACAGACAACGTACTTGTAGTTTCAGTAACAACTTGATATGGTCTATAGATTTACTATGGCTTTGTGTTTCGTTTCCTTCCACTTTAGTTTACCAGGTCTGTCCATAAGGCAACGCGAACATTATTAATTCTAGGGTTGGGGTTACACCTGACCGATCTCTAACAGAAGCCAAAAAGTGTTTCTTCGAGTTAAAAAATTCCCTATTTTGTCGATTTAAATCCCACTCAATCTGAGTGAATATAAATCATGCTGGGGATTAATATCACTTTTAGACAGTTATTTGTTGAATTTATTCCCCTAATGCTCCAAGCCCTGTCACCTGTTTTGTTTTGCATGATAAATGTACAGACATATTTAAAGTGATCATCTTTTCCAACAAAGAGACATTTAAAATAGATGAATATTCAAGTTCTTCTCAAACCATCAGCTCTAAGGAATTTCTCGTTATTTGAATTATTATTGAAATTTAAAAAAATGTATTAAAAAAGATTGCCAAATCACATGGCTCGTCCTGTCTTTTTGAAAATCGACCTGTTTGTCCCTGTTAAGCCCGTTGATGATCTCATCAGTGAAGTACAAAGAGATTGTCTATCAAAATACACAACAGAAGACTTCTCCTCAGGGCTGCGGTACGAGAGATCGTGAGAGTTGGAGTTAATCCACTGGCAATAGCACATTAGAGGTTCTCATACCGGATAATGCATGGCACATAAGAGGTTCTCATACCGGTAATGCATGGCACATTGTATGTTCTAATACCGCATAATGCTAATAGAGGTTCTTTCACCGACTAATGCATGGCACTTTAGAGGTTATCATACCGGATAATGCATGACACATTATATGTTCTAATACCGCATAATGCATGACACTTTAGAGGTTATCATACCGGATAATGCATGACACATTGTATGTTCTAATACCGCATAATGCTAATAGAGGTTCTTTCACCGACTAATGCATGGCACTTTAGAGGTTATCATACCGGATAATGCATGACACATTATATGTTCTAATACCGCATAATGCATGACACTTTAGAGGTTCTCATACCGGATAATGCATTGCACATGAGAGGTTCTCATACTGGATAATGCATGGCACATTATATGTTCTAATATCGGATAATGCATGGCACTTTAGAGGTTCTCATACCGGATAATGCATGATACATTAGAGGTTCTCATACCGGATAATGCATGGCACGTTAGCGGTTCCAATACCAGATAATGCATGGCACATTATATATTCTCATACCGGATAATGCATGGCACATTAGAGGTTCTTATACCGGATAATGCACAAACTGTGAAGTGAAGTAATTTTAAATATGCCATAACGTGACTTTTGTTGTAATTGTATTTGAGAAAACTCTCCTGTTTAAAACCTTGCGTAACCGATATATTTGTTTTCTTTTATTGAGTAATTTAAAGATCGTGTGATTATTGTTGTGAAGTATTTTAAAAGGCATGCTTGTTTAGGTAGTTGTGTCACTAACACAGTTATATATATATTTTCATTGATTAACCAATTTAAAATTCGAATCTATACATATTTTATAACGCTGTCTACTAAGTACATGATGTTATATTTTAGCGTTTCATTTACATATCTTGCCGCTGTACTCAAGAAAGAATGCTTCACTTAATACTTAGTTAGAACGGGAAAATCTACCAAGTTCAAGAAATTACGCATTTTGTAATATGGCCAGAAATCAATCACTTAAGACATACAATGAAAGTAAAATAAGGCTTTATGTAAAACAATGATACAATATTATAGTATAGTCGAGGTACCAAGCATGTTTGACAAATAATTAAAACAAATTTAAAGTAGAACAGGTAATACTCATATACCGTTAAATAAACCTTTACTACAGATGTTGTGCAACGCGTTTTTACAAATGTTATTTTAAAGCCTGGAATTTAATGTTGTGGGGCGGATTCTGGTGCCTCCAATTTCGTCGACGAAAAATATATGTATTTCGGTCTAAGCTTTTTATTGCGCAATATTTGGTTCATTTCATAACAAAAATGTTTCGTTTTAAGTGACCCTATGTAGGCTTCAACAACACTTAAGGTCAATCTATAGAAGATAAAAGTTTCAACAGTTAAAAATAAAAACGTACTTACCATGTAAAGCGTTTTTTGTATTGTCCATTTTCCTAATGGTCCTCGTTAAAAAACACACACAAGTTAGTTCGAATAAAATGAAACTCCAAAGTTATTAAGGTTGCATTTTCAGATGCTATCCATTTTCCAACTATGATGTTCTCTCGTGATCTACATTCGAGTCTCCCCACGAACAGGATTCAAAGGCCAGACGATATATAATTGAACAGCATCGCCTCGCAGGTGATTGAACCTTGTAAGTATGGAAATGTAAAAGCAAACGACTTATTCAGGCTCAGTTGACAAAATCAGTAATATTTCAGAAGTTTTTCCTTAAAGAGATTGTCACGATTGTCTCAACGGAAAAAGAATTTGCCCGCTTCGAGGGGCGGCTTCTTAGCATCTGTGAGACTTTAGCCGGTCACTCTAAGCCCAGGTCTGCTTGTCACGTGACTCCCACTGCCAAACTGCAGGTTGTCACAATATTGACTCGTCTGGGCTGTTATTTGCTCAAGAGGGATACGGCTATTCGCAGGTATTCTCTCTAATTCATTTGGTATTTTGCAGAGCGAGAAAAAAGGGGTCAAAAATTAAATTAGTGATGAAGTTTTGCCCGTTAGATGCTGGAATAAAAAAGATGGAAATTTCCACTGGCGGTTGGCAGCGAGGGACGGTGACAGGTTGTTTTTGTAGCTCATTAACGGTGTTGTTACGGAGACTTGCGGGGAAACAGAGCAGTCGTGAAAGGGGAAGAGGGATGGCGTACCTATAACCTAACCTAGGACAACTGCTTACTACCATACATGGATGGAAGTCTCTTCCGATAGGCGGCAAAATTGTGTACGGAAAGTGAACTGCAGCGACTCGATGTTAGCCGTGGAAAATGTGAAATTGTCTTTGAAGCCGGAAACATTAAATTAGAGAATGACTCGAGAGAAAGAGCTCTGATAGGTCAAAAACAATGTTGTGAAATCAAGATGCAAATATAGGGTGGTCTAGACCTATGCTAAGTTCGTCTCTCTTTATTTTTAGACACAAGTGCATTAAATTTAGATGCAGACCTAGGTATAGGTGTACGCCAATCATTGGTTGTTCAGGAAGAGCGAAAGTGACTGATACAGAGACTGAATGGTTCACAGAAGTCTTCTCGCTTTTATTGTTTGTATTTCTTTGTTTTATTACTACAGGAAGTTGTTCTTATGGCGAACTGACGAACTTCACACAAGACGGCATCGCTGTTGATAGTGATTCTCAATCTCCTCGGTTAAAGCGCGGTTAAAGCGTCTAGAATATCGAGTTCATAGACACTTGAAGAAAAATAGGTACCATTTATACTATAGACATAAAGAAAGACATATAGTAGGCTACATCGCATATGATATTTAATATTGCTTCTAGTTTATGTGATCGACACTGAAGGTTTTCATAAAAAAAATATATTTAATACCTTTCATGGCAGATACGGAAAGTTTATAGGAACATTGGTGGACGAAGAGGTAGCAGTGTCTATGTATGAAGGTATTGATCACAATGAAATACAAGATTGTGGACCTCTGCCTGATTTCATTATCACATAGGGAGATGAGGAGCATGTTTTTAAAGGAACATTAGCTCAATTCTGAGAAACGTCAAGTCTCAGGATTATAGAAAACAAACACAAGGAATTTTGACATATTATAAATACAAAAAGGAAACGGCTTAAAGTTCTTTTTGCTTCCGTTGTAAAATGTGTGTTTGCCAGTACTGCAATGAATGCAGTGACAGCTTCAGTGTGGGTCCTATCCTCTAATTTCTGTAATAAACGGTGAAACTTTAACGAAGCCTGCTGGCGTCATCATTTAAACATATTTCATATCCCTTACGTAGGACTGACTATCATCTACGTATGGCATCCTATGGAGACCTATTTAGGACTTAAGTGCCATCCCCTATACGTTTGACATGAGCCGTGTTTTCTACTTTTGACATACATCCTACCTTCGTAAATCTTAAGCAGTATCTCCCACGTTCAATTTAAGTCGTACCTTCTACGTAGGACTTATTATCAACAACGTAAACCTTACTATATCGGACATACGAGATACTGCTTAAGCCCTACGTCCTACGCTCCTGATGTCCTACGTGGGAGATAGCATGTCCTGTCTATTGGTGATAATAAGTCCTGCGTATATGATAGGCAGTTTTATGTAGCAGATACTACGTAAGTCCTGTAGGTGATACGGTGTTAGTCCTACAAAGAAACGAGGACACGTATTTTTGCACAGAACCATGCAAGCCCTACTTATGTGATAGTAAGACTTACGTAGGTGATATTAAGTTTTACGTAGGTGATATTATGGCCTACATAGGTGATATTAAGTTCTATGTAAGGGATATTATGTCCTACAAAGGTGATAGTATGTCCTACGTTGGTGCTAATATGCCCTACTTAGGTGATAGTAAGACTTACGTAGGTGACGGTAAGACTCCGAAGGTGATATAGGTGCTAGTATGTCTTACGCAGATGCTAGTAAGACTTCCGTAGGTGATAGTAAGACTTCCGTAGGTGATAGTATGTCCTACGTGGTTGATATTATGTCCTTGTATGTGACATATGGTTGATATGATGTCCTTGTACGTGATATAATTTGACACGGAAACGCTTTCACACATACCACTACATTTTGTAATAGAAGTGAGAGAAAAATACTTGCCTACATCGGGAATCGAACCCGGGTGCTTTGTTGAGGTCACCATGCAGTCTGCAAAGACAAATCTGCAGATGCCATTTATTACATGTTACACGGAACTTTTGCGTCAAAAGCAGTCTATTTGTAGCCTTCCATTTTTCTTCTCTCTGTGTACTGGTCATCGAACATTGCCAGAAGATTTTGATTATGTTAAATTGCTATGAAAATTGGGCAAAGTTTTTCTCCGCATCTTCATTTTGCAAAAGTCGTACACCTGACGGTGCAGTAGGTTAATCTTCGAAACCTTGCGGTAATATTTTACCAGAATGGATTAAGTCGCGTTGGATGTGAGGTTTTTATTGGGCTTAAAATTATGAGGGCTCTCCATAATGGAGTTAACTAATAAAGAGCCAAAAGTTGATCACTGAAAACCCAGAGCATGACTGTATTACCCTGCAGGTGGAACGTAAATGATGTTATTTTAAAGGGGAAAAAGCAAAAAATAATTATTCAAATTCAAAGTCATATTCAATTTACAGAACCTGCCAAGTTGTTAACAAAATTTCTTTTACATAGTTTTGTTGGATTTCTCGTTTTCCATTGAAATACATAGATAAATCATGACACAAAGAGTCCACCATACGTTTTACTTACAGTAAATCTATTTAAAACCTGTTAAATGGAACTACTGTAAGTAAAACGTTTGGTGGACTCTTTGTGCCATAATGTATTTATATATTTCTGCCGGATTAAAATAACCCAAATTACGTAAAATTGAACCCTAATAAAACAAAACATATACAAATTACTAGTAACAGAGGTAAGTTATATATCTGATCTACAACATTTTATTATATATTTACTGTTGTGTCACTACAACAAGTGCAAAACGAGTAATCCTACAAAAATTATAATAGCATTTTTAGTAACAACTTGGTCTATATAATTTGACTATGAGTTTGTGTTTTCATAGTATCTTTAAAAACGTCCTTTTGTCAAACACAAGAGGCCGGTTACTCAAAGATTTAGTATCTTTACCATTGTTGTGAGTTAATTGAAACCTGCTTTAAGTTTTAAGCAAACTAAAGCCGTCTCAGAAAACTCAAGGACATTCTATCGAGGGCATCAGGAGCCCGTCCAAATGTGTATTTATTTGGTTGTATTTTGTGGTTTATTTGTATTTAAGGGCCTTCACTTATATTGCGACTTTGCGTTGCCGCTCTATGGTGAAAAAACCACGAATAAACCACTTAATACAGCCACCCCGCGATCTCCGCAGCCGAAAAACTTTAATATGGTCTCTAAGGCGATTAGAACCTAACCGGGTACAATGACCCAAGGGAAAGGGGACTCAGCAGCTCAACAGTCAAGTCGGGCCATCCGTCGGCACACCCGGATATGTCTGTGTGTGTAAAAGTCCATTATCTGGTAATCGTAACGAATGGCCGATGTGGCGGACTTGAAGCTAAATCGGTAGGTCCGTTAAACTATTGGCCACGTCATCTCTATTTGCTTTGGGTTTAGGCGGAATGAGCTGCTTATTGAGCTAAGAAAGATGTTCTTTACGTCATTGTGGCTGTGAATTAAGTCACGTTTAACGACCATAGCTCGGAGGCTTGCCCTGATTACAATTTTAATCACGCCCTTCACGAAGATACCCTTGTGATTCATTACATCAAACAGATCTCTACAGTCTTAAACACACCGATAAAAGAAGTCAGTTATCGACCCCAAGGCCGCGTGTTCGACTTTGAGCTTTGTAAACAAATGTGTTAATTCGAATGATTAAGGAATTAACGGAGACAATTACAACGTTTATTCAACACAATGTACACGTTCAACGGTATGGTTTTTACGACACGATCATTGAAAGTGGATAGCAGTTTCGATTTTGGGATAACACTCTCTGATACTGAACAGATCCTAGTTCATAAAATTTTGCAGACTGAGACCCTTGCGGGAATTGAACCCACCCCTAAGAGTCAGACACCGAGTCGCCAGCCGTAAATGGCGGCCACATAAAGCACTCAGCTATCCGACCTTCTACAAATACACTCAGCTATACGACCTTCTACAAAAACACTCAGCTATCCGACCTTCTACAAATACACTAAGCTATCCGACCTTCTACAAATACACTCAGCTATACGACCTTCTACAAAGACACTCAGCTATCCGACCTTCTACAAATACACTCAGATATACGACCTTCTACAAATACCCTCAGATATACGAACTTCTACAAATACACTCAGATATACGACCTTCTACAAATACACTCAGATATACGACCTTCTACAAATACACTCAGATATACGACCTTCTACTAATACACTCAGATATACGACCTTCTACAAATACACTCGGATATACGACCTTCTACAAATACACTCAGATATACGACCTTCTACAAATACACTCAGCTATACGACC
>JAVFBZ010162600.1:0-17527 GCA_032466195.1 Katharina tunicata
TGAAAATATATATAATTCATGTGATTCTGTGAAAACCCAAAATACAGAATATTTGGGTGCGTATGTGACTTTAAAGCCTCCGCGGCTCTCATACCATGAGCAGAACCAGGGGTAATATATACAGGAATAAGGTATTATACTAGTTTCACCCTTGGATATTGATGAAGAAGATCATCGAACAATCTGGATTGTGGGTAATATATAACAGCACTACTGCATGAGTGCCCTCTGTTTCCTTTACACCATATAACCGGTAACATCGCTATAGAAACATTGTAGAACGATAGCAACCGCGCAGCATGAGGATTTGAAAACCGAGGCTTTCCAAACTGTTAGGGATACTACAGATAACGAATTGATTGAACAAATTCCATGTAAGGATATGAGCGTGTCTTGGAAAAGAATTTTCCAAACCAGTGTGAATTATGCCAATTAAATTTACCTCTTTTACACCGAACTGTAAGACGTCTCGAACCCACATTGGCTGATTAAGAGTCTGCACGTTAAAAACCCAAGCGCCAGAGAACTTTACCACGAGACAGGCTATAAAGGGAAGTGACGTCATGATCTGAAACCATGGAGTCTTTGGTTTCTGCAAAATAAATACAGCAAACAATATATATTAAAACCAATGTAGCGCTGTTCTAGTTAGATTCAATGAGAGATCAAGGACTAATTCCATTGGATCGATAACAATAACAAAAATATGACGACTAAGGCGGATTTTCAACTTCTGGGAATATTCCATTTTTTTTTTATTATTATTATTATCAATAGGAATATATCGATTTACTTACACAGTCAATTATTTCCATGTTGTTATAATAAATGTTACGCTGTTGAAAATCGACATTGCACGAAAGTATTTATAAATAAAGAAGCACTCTATTCGCGTATCGGAATGTCCTTGGTCGCAAAAAAAGTCGGGCACCTCATCCAAAATTTCTAGGCTTCGCATGATTATAATTAAACTTTTCAGGCTAATGTATTTTGAAGAAGATCTCTTTTTGGCGTAACCACTAACTCTTGAATCGCTACACGGGATCAAAATACATTTTTAAAAGTTTCATTGCTAGAGCTTTGTCAGAACCTTTTTATGAAAACATGTAGAAGACGATTTTGACTCCATGTTGGCTTGTAGCAAATTCGTAAAGGATTAATCGATTGATTGGTGTTTAACGCCGTGCTCAAGGATATTTCACTTATATGGCAACGCTGTATTCCAACAATAGATAGCCACTCTTAACAACCATAAAATGTGTAGTAGCTTAGAGTTTTTGTTGTTGGAAAGATAATGTTCCTCCAGTGCTAAGTATGACAGCATGAATACAATCTGGAAACATACTGCCCTTAGCCAGAGGGCAATTCGTAAAGAACTGCACAAGGCTGGCCACAAAATACTGTTATCGTCACTGACACAAAAACGACGTATATTTCCATGAAACAGCTACCGCGACGAACAAGAATTGTTCTCACTCCGTTAGGTTCCAGCCGCTTGGTCAGAAACGATAATAAGGGGGTGTAAAAAGTCTTACCGGTTGATCAGATGGCGCCTTTTTTATATGACTCAAACTGCTTGTGATGTATTTCTTCTCCACATCTGAGATTCGTGGATGTTTTTCCGGATCGTCATACACCAGAAATAACACCATAAAACACCAAATAACTCCCAACACACCTAGAACAGTCAGTGGGAACTAATTATGGTTGTTTGCCTTGGGTGGGAATATGATTTGAACACATTTGTTGGCGAAATACGATCAGAAGGAATAAAAATAAAATAAAAACATGCAGTATTATAAAAAGGAAGATATTTCGATGGCCACTTCCACAAAGGCATCTTGGATACTTAATCATAATAACCATGGCGACCACTGCTGAGTCTACCAACAGTTTTACAATTTGTATTGGCAGATTGACGCCGTTATAGTGGTATTTGTCGGCTTGATCGGATAAGACAAAAACGTGGATTGATTGATTGATTGATTGATTAGGGTTTTATGTCGTACTTACGGCTATTTCGCTCATATAACAGCGTGCCAGTCCAATGGATGAATGAAAACATCCTAAACGTCACTGGCAACATACAAGGACGCGTCACATGACAAGGACAGGACTCAATGCCGGACTCGATCGACAGACAGATCTCTGTGTCACAGAGAGCACCGGGACACATGGAGCTCGTTCAAAGGATTGGGCTTTTCAAATATACAGATGTAATTTTCTAATCAGTTTGGTCTAGAGCTCACCTGTTCCGTAGAAAGGCACTGGCCATCCTCCCAGGAAATTGATTGCACAGAGAACACCTGATAATGCGAATGAGATTACGTTCCCAACTACCTTCCCTGTATATATGAAACAAAATGTTTAGTGAATATTCGTACACGAACATCTGACGGCTTGATTTAGTTTTTTCTTGATGTTTAAACTGTTATGATGTTAATTTCATGATGGTGGTGTCTACATGGCTGGAAGCGAAAATCTCGTGTATACCACACCAGCTCCATCCAACGGTAAGCTTCACCTAACAGCTTTTGGTATTTAAAAAAAACACCTAGTCTCTTAAAGGCGGCCGGATGGTCACGATGTCTTTTTTAGAATGTAGTTAAATACGTTTTTGTTGAGTGAGATTAGGTGAACAATTAGACGGTCGTTGTATTACTTTTAGGAAACGTCATCAATAATTTCATAAGGATGGATAACTTTTTGCAAGCTTATTTATTTTTGGCTTCATTGATCCATTCGCTCGTTCACAAATGTTATCTTTACAAATGATTAAAAAAAGAAAATGCGGAAGTGATTTTTTGTCAAAGTAAACTTAATTTCATGCACGTGATCTAGTACAGTAATCACACTTACTGTAAGGTTGAATTTCATTAAAAAATATGACGTGAAACTGTATGGCTAAAGGATGAATTTATAGGGATGCTTACGTGTTGAAAAATAAATTGTTAAAATATCTACCTGACTGTGTCAAGGCGGTCAGCTTTGCCCGTTCTTGTTTCGGGGCCCAATTTGATACCAGATGTTGCATGGATGGCTCATACACACCCTATGTTAAGATATATATACATTAAAATGTAAATTACGTTAATAAAAAAAGTTTTGCATAACATTTAAATAACTGACAATGCACACGGGAAGAACTGAAAATGCACACGGGAAGAACTAACAATGCACACGGGAAGAACTGGCAATGCACATGGGAAGAACTGACAATGCACACGGGAAGAACTTACAATACACACGGGAAGAACTGACAATGCACATGGGAAGAACTGATAATACACACGGGAAGAACTGACAATGCACACGGGAAGAACTTACAATACACACGGGAAGAACTGACAATGTCAGTGAGCTTTATATTGCGCAATGAAACGGTGATGCCAGAATTGTTTCATGCATTTTTCTGTTCAATAGGAAATAATCAATCAGCTAAATGGTTGGTCATTACAAACCTTATCATCCCCAAATTGCACCCAAATCTGCAGTTTTGTATCTTTGAAGATATTCTGTTTAATAGTTTGGTATTGGTGTTTAACTTAATACTTAATATTATTTCACTTATATGAAGACTTTGCGTTGTGCGGTGTTGCCGAAAAACCGGACAGAAACCACGTAAAAAACACCTATCTCTGCAGGCACGGTGACCTTCCGTTATATACCTATGGTTGACAGGGCTATTCAAACCAATGTCGTAACACGGCGCAGGTAACGATATAAATATTCCTGTTACAAATCATATAAAATCATATATAATACAAGCATATTGCAAATTGCTTTAAAGAATCGTCCGTTCGTCGCGCCTCTAGATGAACCTACCCCGCATACTCCCACGACGACCCGTAGCCCTATGGTGATGTAAGCACTGGTTGTCATAGTCCATGGTGTCAGAACGGTTACAATAGCAGACAGCAACATACTTCCAAATAGCACATACTTGGCGCTTTTTGTAGCAATGTAACCACCAAGTATAGGGGATATGAGATATCCGTAGTTATATGCGGCCAATGCTAATCCTTGTGTCTTGTCATTCCAGTGTGCGAACTGTATCGAAAAGAAAATGGTAATTTTTAATATGGGCCATATAATGACTCGTGAAACAAGAATAAGGCATAGTAAGATACGTCTTGATTTATTAAATATGTTATGAATTATCTGTTTGCATCACGAACGTCAACATAAACGATATCAGAGATGGATCTTCCAAAAACCTTTACTTTGCCATTGATCTTTTACTTAGCTGGTAGACCCAACACCTTCTTCAACAAGTTGCCATTTTAATTAAGACCTCCTAGTGTTGTCTAAGTTAGAATATATGTTGTGACTCGGCTAAATGTCTCTTCCGCTTGGCACAATTTATATTAAGTCACAGTTGATCCAAACCGCTTGACTTTGCAGTTCTAATTACTTTTACCTTATTTAAGCCTAAAACTGCTTGACACTTGTAAAGGTTTATACTCGAAATTAAAGTTTCATTTTTTTTCTAAATACAGTGGGCCTACTATATTGTACAGAGGTTTTGTTGAAACTTACAGCACGAATTAAGTGTATCTTGAGTGTTTGTAGTTATTGTAATTCAAGATCAATTTAGGAACATTTTGAACCCTTCCAATCAGATAAATATTTTATCTTCAGATTGAAGCGAAATAAGTTTAAAATCAGCAGGCACAACATTAATACATATTCCAATTGATTTCCATTTAATACGCTGCTGCCTAACGTACCAGTGTTTCATTTAACCGTTCGTCAAGTCCTGTTCTATTCTGATTGTTTGTGAAGTTTTCAGCATCTTCCAAAAGTTCCTCTTCTTCAACATCCGGTTCCTTTGGGAAGAGGCAGACGAGAGCCATGACGATGTTAGCGCGTGCTGCGAACACCAGAACCATACCCATAAAGCACATGTATGACGTCACTAGGCGACATGACGCTAACACTGGAACTTTTGCAGTTTTGTCAGCTTTCTCCAGATCTAAAAGAAAATACATTTGACCATCAATATTTTGACTTAATATGTTTCACATGATAAATATATGATAGATCTCATCTCTATTTCTTGCTCATACGTGATATGTAGATTGATTGACTTATTTTACTCGTAACAGCACAACGTCTGTCACGTTTTGCCGAAGATATGTTGAATTACTGATTATATCCCTCATCCGTGCATTAATCTACAAAATATCAACAACAACTTAAAGGAAACCCAGATTTGTTCAAATTCTACACCAATTTGTGTTCAGTGTTTTACATTTTTGTGTCAATCTTTGCGAGTCCAACTGACCGAGGCGAAAGCCTTTATCCGATCCCGGGCTCGCCCTTTATTATACTTCTGACAGTTTATGTATCTCAATTAAATACTTTTTTCTGGAACAAAAAGGACAGACAATGGTGGCAGCCCCCATAGAAAAAAGTGGGTTAATACAACACCAAAGTTTATTTAAAGTAAGACGAAGAAGTATTTAATATCAAACAGTGTTAAGTAAGGTGATTGTGGAGGATTTATCCCATACCCAAAATAGTTATATGCCATGTTATTTGTTTTTAGTTTCCAATGTTGGACTATGAGACTGCCATAATTACATATCATTGACCAGCTTTGTTGTGGAAGGAAACTGGGTAGATATCAGAAAACCTTCGGCATTCCGCTGGGCACAGACAGTTCAACCCACATTAAGTCCGACCTATTGTATGAACTCGCGAAGTCAGAGGTAACGAGGATCTGACGACCAGGGGCCGGTTGCTGAAAGCAGTTTTAGCCGCTAATAACATATTAAATCTCTAATCGCGGTGTTATGGAAGGCCTTTAACATCTTGTTTGGGTGGCATTTAGAAGCTGCGTACATTACAAAAATCCAATGCCAATATAAAAATACCAATATATCCAGAAGTTGAAAATCCACCTCAGTCGTCATTTTTTTGTAATGACCTTCAACATGGCGTGACGTCGTCTAAACTAAGATTAAATTTAATACTGCTTTGAGCAACCGGCCCCAGAAGCGTACATTTAATACACAAATACATTTTTGTTAACTGTATTGAGTGAGCAAGGTATACATGACTTGAAATAAATCGATAAGGTCGATTGTGTGTTCATTTGATTGGGGTTTTACGCTGTACTTAGGTAATTTCTATTAGGACGCCTACATGACAGGGTGCCAGTCCAATTGGGTAAAGAGCACCTCCTAAAATGACACTGGTAACACTCACGACAACACAGGACATTTAAAGGGCAAAAAACAAACGTCACTACAAATCAGTTTCCTGGTGCCCCTTAGCTCAGAGAACACCAGGGCACAGGAAGCACTAGCCAGTGTAGCCCCACTCTATATAACTCGACTCGCCCAGCACCCCGGGTCGAATAACGTGTACCTTTCAAACAGTTGGTACCTTTTTCTCTGTCCAGCATGGAGAATGTAAACCTGTATGTCACACACATAATGACACGTTATCTATCACATTAATCATTCATTTTCACCTAGTCGCATATAGATCTTCGAATTAGTAGAGTTCGATAGTGTCACCGAACTTGGTCAGACAAGATTAATTAATATAAATTAGTATGTAAATTGGATATGCGAAGAGATACTGGAATTTTCCAGAGGATCTGAGTTCAATTATAGCCAAACACTTGCTATTTATATCCGAAGGTCAGATTTAAGTAAATATATGCAAACCAAAATCGAAACATTTCTATCTATTTTTAAACCTTTATTTGGATAGTTTGAGTCAACGTCAGTGCAAATAAGTTGTTTTCGTTGCGTTGTACATGTAACATATTGAAATTTGCAGGGCTTTAATTTTTATTTTGTACTTAACCATTGTTTAAAGTTTTGCTGTTTCTCAGGCTTAAAGTACACATTTACAATTGCATTAAAATCGCCGATTTTGTAGATATATTTCAAAATATTTAATTTGATAGTCTAAGATAAAGACAATGCAAATAACCTCTTTGCGTAGTCTTGTAACATATAAACGTCAGGGACGGCAATTTTTACTTTGGAAATTCATTTCAATAAGGTTTTCTGTTTTGTGATACAATTATTATAAATGTTCAATTAAGACCGTTTATCTGGGTTACAGTGTAACGCAGTCGTAACTGACTGGGTTTATCGTGTTGTATGACCGAGATGTTCCACATGATCCCCCCTAATCGTCAACATTCCCTATTATTGTAACACTGTAAGTTATTATGTGTGTCAAAGTACAAAAGACACAGACCTTCGTTTTATTTAGACACACTTGTAAATGACCCGTATTTGTTCTTTGTATTTTTCTTCTTCAGTTTGGATTCACCAAATGAGACGAGAAAGTTAAAGACATAGTGATCCCTATTTCTGCAAGAGCATTCCTCTATCGTTAAGTTTGAGACTTGTTTGATAAACTGGACCTTGAAGTCGCTTCCGTTACTGAGGCTGAAGTCAAGTATAGAGGAGCGTTTACATATAAGCCCGGCCTATTCGCTAATCCAATTTTCTATTATGCAAATAAAATATTGTTTAAACCAAATTGATACGTTACAGTTTTAGGCATTTGTCATTCGACATGGAAATAATATGTTAGAGAAAAACTAGTAATAGTTCTATTTTTGGTTTAGCTTAATAAAGGGGGTGCCAAAGATTTTGTTTTGGTTCCTTGACATTTATTTTTTTGCTTTTCTTTGTTATCCTCTGGGGTCTTGAACAGGAAGATAAAGGTGGCAAAGGAGCATTCTCTAAATTTGCAACCGCACTTGTTCTCACATAACTGGGCTCGAATCGGATTACACTACGATTTAAGTTATCAAATTTTCAGTGTACCAAGGTCAAGCGATGTAGGCCTACCTCTCTGTCCTTGAAATAAAGGTGCTTATCGTAGAGTTTATCTTGGAAAGTTTTATCTGTGTTATTCAACAACCTACTTCGAAATAAAGCAACAAAGAAATTCCGAATAGGTCCATGGTTGTAAATCTCGATATTTTGACTTTATTTAAGTCATCTTCAGGAGAGGTCTTCTGAAGATGACTAAAATAAAGTCAAAATATCGAAATTTACAACCATGGACCTATTCGGAATTTCTTTATTGCTTTATTTTGTCAAGCTGTTCAGTTGATCAACTAGATTCTACCACTAAATGTCACTAAAACAATTTTATATAGCGCTTTTGTTTTAATTCCTATGTTGATTAGAAGACAATCGACAATAGTAAACAAAAGATACTCTTTATGACCGTGTATTTGGACATGCACATGTGATAACATCAAAAGGGTTCCACCAATTAGGACAGATAAGATAACAGCGGATCTAGAAACATACCAAGATAGATTGAGATAACTAAGCCTATCTATTTGATGAAACGTTATAAATGATAACAAATGTGATAACCTTGGTATCTCTGTATCTCTAAAAAAAAAAGACTTTGACTCTTCCGGAAGTAAACAAGTCACAACTCCGGGAAATGATAACTTCAACTTCTCCCAGAAGCGGAAGCGTTACATTTATTAGATGCACATTACCGTTATTACGGTCCACATATAACGATACAGAACAGTATTGTACCGTTATTAGTCCATAAATTCACATATAACGATACAGAACAGTACTGTACCGTTATTAGTCCATACAATCCACATATAACGATACAGAACAGTACTGTACCGTTATTAGTCCATACAATCTACATATAACGATACAGAACAGTACTGTACTGTTATTAGTCCCTACAATCCACATATAACGATACAAAACAGTACTGTACCGTTATTAGTCCCTATAATCCACATATAACGATACAGAACAGTACTGGATTTTTTTTTAAATTAATTTTAGGTATTTGCACTTACCGATTTTAACTTTTCCAATTGGGTGATTTCCAATTCTGATTGGCAAAATTAAACTCTGATATATTTTGAGTCCTAAAAATGCCCACCTCGCGTATTGGTAACATTTAAAAGAAAATTTAATTTACCAACGATAGTTCAATATGGCGGTCAAATTCGAAAATCTCCCTACAGAACTCGAAATCTGTTTTGAAATTATTGAAGCAGAGCCAACATTTTTACACTTAGATTTACTTCAAATCCATATATTTGAATACTTTAACAAAAGCTGCATAAAGAATCCAGGATAAGCAATAACCATTGGAAGAGACGGTAAGTGTAAGTTATGTGGCCGCATTGAGATGTACGATGAGGACATTACACTGATTTAGCATTGCACAGTTATGTAGCTAACGTAACAGCAGAGTAATTGATGATCGGTGCCCCCTGAACAATAATAAATATGATAACTGCGAGTCTCACATTCTGTACATATTCTAAAACGAGTAGACATTTTCCCGGAAGTGTTCAAATGAATCATGATTAATTATACATAGGGCACATAACGTCATTGAGCATAAAACGAATACAATTGTGTGAGATTGACGAAAGTTAAGTCGTCTGAATTAGAGGTAAAGGCTTATTAAGAAATGTTACGGGTAATTCAGAAATATTTGCAACTGTCGACTGGAGATTATAAAAAGCGACGTAAATTTAGTTTGGATGACGAAAGAATGCTTTACTGTAAATCTCGGTCGTGCATGGTATAGAAATGTTCGTGGGTGACTTTTTATCAATCCAAAATGACAAAAGTTATTTATTAGTAATAATTATATATTTTTCTTGCCGTATTGGGTGAATGTAGCGAAATGAATGAATTTAACCAATGATAAATATTATATATTCAAACATGAACCAGAAACATTTAAACATTTATCAGATAAACTTATGGGTTTTTTTTCACGAGTGAAATAAACGTGTCATTCCAGATAAGATCTGGTTCTCTATCACGTGACTGCATTGGGTGCACATGTAGTGTTGCATGAAGGCGAATAAACAAACACATGTCTAACTCTACGTCTGCACGCGGTAAGTTTACATACCAGAAAATGAAGTAAATAAATCGTCCTATGTAAGCAACAGAAAAGCTGATCGACAAAATTGTTTGGTGGGTTTTGTTCATTATGTTATTCCCAAACAAAAAAATTGAAAGAAGAAATTAAACGGGATTTTTGTTAGGCCTATTGACCTGTTCGGAGCACAATAAGAATGAAACAGAAGATACCATTGCAAGATAATAAAATTTACATCTCTTACATCTGTATGATTATTGAGAAGACGAATAGTATCAACTGTATAGATGCATATAATATTTTCTCTATAAATGTAAACAAAAATAAAAAAAATTCTGCTAGCTTCCACCTGGACTCGAAGCCGGGACCATAGTTCATAAGACCAACGAACTAACCGACTGAGCTGTACGGTTCTAGTCACGGTAGAACGACCGAATTTTCATCCAGGTAAAGGCTTGGAATCTTTCTCTACGGTGAGCACTGACACAGGGAAACTGAACCCAAACTGGGACAATTCTCATATTACGTTTTTTGTCCTAGTGACTTCCCTTCTCATTCTCCCTTTCGTCGAGCTATAATGTATTGATCGGCCATCTTGTTCTGTTTTTAAGAAAAGTTATCGAGGAGTCGGTTTCCAGCTGATTTGGTTATACAGCTACAAGATTTTATATGATTTTTCTGTCTTTTACTGTCTACAAAGTGTATCGGCTCTGTGACAATTTTGTTTCCTCTGTTTAATTTTAAGTGAACGTTGAAGCGAAATTTTGACATTCCTTTTTCTAGCGCACAGTTCTGCAGAAACGCACTACAACAACAACGAATATGGTTTGTCAATGTATAAGTGCTGGTATTCTTCACACTCTCGAGAAAGGTACGAGCCTATTTTAATATGTTTGGCTTCATGTGGTCAAACTTTTGGCTTACTCAAATATCGATGATTGAGAAACTCACATCGTCCACCACTCAGAATATACTTCAAAACGTCTTAACAATAAATACTCGAAACATTCACTTAACTCATTAACGGATAACAGAAAAGCGACCACAAGCTTCTAGAGTATAGGTCTATATGCTGAAAACAACTCAGCTAATTACATCCTGTAATAATTTCCCAGCTGTATATGTGTGATCAACTTTATAACCAAAGTTTTTTTTTTTTAAAGAATCAAATCCGTAAGGTTTGATCTAAAATTATTAAATATTAGAAGGATTAGTTTTGTGATCTTACACCTCATTTATTTGGTTAAAAAAAAATTGTTAAACAAATTGTTCATATTAAACAAATACGAACAAGGAAATCCAATAGATCATAGAAAATATTTATAGCTGGGTAGAAATTATAAAAAATGAAATGTAATTAGAAAAAATGAAATGTAAAATGTAATTAGAAAAAATGAAATTTAAAATATTATTAGAAAAAATGGAATTTAATTAGAAAAAAACCCCTACCCATGTCCTCTATGGGCCACCGTAGAGAAGGCATCCTGAGCTTCAATCGCAAAGGAAACTTCTTTGTTCAACCACAAGCAGATGGTATCATTTCGCAACGTTTCTTTACAGATTCGCTTTGCTGAATCGAAGTTTTACTTTATCGAAAAAATGTATACAAGCAAGACATCCATCGGAACCTACTGTTAAATTCAATATAATGGCTTTCGTCTGTTTAGGAAAGTTGTAGAGTCAAATATATCCGGCTTGTTTACGGTTCTTTTTTTTTTATCTTTATAAGACAATAAATGCCTATTTACAATTCTTTTACAAAAAAGCCACCTTATATTTAATTACCAAGAGTTACCTTTTTCAGTCTCCACTCCACTTCCTAAATCTTTTTTCATATCCTCACCCATCGCTAAAATCCGTCTGTTTGAAATCCAAAAGTTTCTAGTACTTTATAATCGATATTGCCGATGATAAGCTCAGGACAAAATAGCACGCCTTCAAATGTAACAAATCCGTTAGATTATGTGTTCACGAATGCTTCACTCATGGTCCTTTGAAGAGGACAGTTTAAGCAGATAAATATAAACACCGGTTTAACTATGTGACTGGTGACTGTCAAAGATGTTTCGTATACAAAGACTGATTGACTTTAAAAATTTGCGCGTTCCGTAGACCTACAAATTATTTGCCAACTCTCTTTTGGGCGGTCATCGTATGTACAGAAGTGACGCGTTTTTTTGCAACCAACCATACCTACACGATTTTATGATCTACGTTTTCGACATCTAGGTAATATGGAAGCTCATAACGTCCACTCGCGACCTCGCTCAATCGAGATGCATAAAATGAAATAGAAAGAAGAAGTGTATGATAGGCAAGCCAATCAAACAGTTTCAATATCTGCTGTAGAGGTTTAAAAAGAAGACAAACGAAAACAGAAAAACGCGTGATTTAATATGTAAATCTCGTTGTTTTCAAATTCCGCCATCTTAAAGGCGAGGTCGCGAGATAGCGAGATTTGACAGTTTAATCTCGCGTTCTCGCGTTTTCGCTATCTCGCCTTTCTTTATATGAAAACACGAGATTTTACTGATAATATCGACTTTTTGCCTTGTTTTCTTTAGATGCGAAAGCGACATTTTGATAATAAATTTGAAAAACACGAGATTAACATGTCTTATCTACAGGTTCATTGTTTTGTTATTCAGGTCGAGGGACAAGGGAACGAAAACGCGAGATTGCGAGATTTAACTGTTAAATCTCGCTATCTCGCCTTCAAAATGAAGGAATTTGAAAACCACGAGATGTACATATTAAATCTCGCGTTTTTCCATCATCTCAGTCACTCTTAATAACCGAGAAGGGCAAAATCTGTCTGTTTGCAATACTTACCTCGTGCCAGTTATAACTTGGAGCTTCCGATTGATATGTTGAATAAGACATGCGTATGCTTTCCGGTGAGATTTAATAGTTAAACCTCGCGTTCTCGCCCCCCGTCCAATCCTTACTAAAAGTACAAACCACGAGATTTTACATGACACCCTCGAGTTGTTGTCTTTTTTCTTCAAAGTGTAAACGTTGAAGGAGCGAGAACGCGAGATCGCGAGAACGTGAGATTTAACTGTTAAATCTCGCGATCTCGCCTTTAAAATGGCGGAATTTGAAAACCATGAGATTTACTTATTAAAGCGTTTTTATGTTAAATAATTGCATGGCGAGGAGCGAGATAGCTAGTGGCCGCTATGAACTTCCACAAGATAACACGAGAAACAGATATACAAATCGCCATATCGCAAAGTGACAAGTTGTTGCTGTATACTGGTTCACATTGCACATTCATTAAGATCTTTGTTTGACTTAACAGATAAGTAAATAACACTTTAAAGTGTTAAAGTCTGTTGAATAAAACCACTTAACATTTATATCTAAAAGTCCCGTTCTGGGTACAGTGAACGGGACTTCGTTTACCCATTATAAGTCATTTAATAAAGCAATCCGAACATATATAGGCCTAATAATATAAAATGTGTAATCAGAATCATACAAATATGCCTGTCACCTACCGATATCCTGTATACAAATGGCTTCTATATAGTTGCTGCTTATTACGAAACCAAGAAATGGTTCGGGTAAGTACTTTTAAAAACAAACGTCATAAATATAAATGTGAAAACTCGTCGGCTGTTCAAATGTAGGCCTATAAGACTTGGCTTACGAAGAACTCATTTGAGTTCAGATTTATAAAAAGATATTTCGGATAAGCAAGTTCTGGTATACTTTCGGCATGATCGTTTTCAGATTTATAGCTACACTTCATCTAAACAAAACTGACGGGTTCTGAAGAGAAATTATGTTTCACTTGATGTTGTCATGTAAAAATGTAGATCAACAGAATTCAGTTTGATTTGATTTGATAAACATGAGAAGAAGCACTGGTGTATTTTTTTTTGTTTTTTTTTTTTAGTTATATATTTGACTGGCGTTTAACGTCTACATCAGGGTTTATTCACTTATATGACTACTCTGCGTTTGGTGGAAATCCGTGGCAAACATTGTAAATACCACCCCGCATTCTCCACATCCATGTACGTGAAACAGTTATTTACATAGGTAAGTTCGACACGGCGATTTAATCCTCTACCAGGTAGGCCTACATGTAGAATAGTGAAGCAAGACACTCAACCAACTTAGCCAGGGCGCAACCGAGTTTTTATTTATTTATTTTTTCAGCTGAGATAATTAAGACACAAATAGCAAAACAAAAAACAAACAAAACAGATAAACACAGTTGTATTGGAATGTTTTCCTTTGTTTCTTCAAAATAAATTATTGCAAAACATTACGTGTTACAAATTGTGTTTTTATTACAAATCACATTAAAAAGCAAGTTTACGTTATACATATTATATTTTGAGCATGTCATTCTGATAACAAACAAAATATTTCAGTTAAAATCTCCGCCATCAATTACCACTTGGGTTAAACATTTAGTGTCTATGAGCTACACATATAATCCACATATTGAAAACTTTTTCGGATTTTGTAATTTATTGAATAATTAACTTACTTGTTGTTGCTTTTTTTTTTTAACAAATATTTGGTCTTTGTTCAGGAGAAAATCCTCTGTCCACAATTACTTAACCAAATCTGAACATTTTGACCTATATAGGCCCTTCTGGAGCTCCATTTATTCTTATCGCAGCTTTAAGTTATCAGTTCCCCTGGAATGGAACAGGTTACCTGTTTCAGTATTTTCGTTTTTACGATAACACTTCCTTATACTGGACAAATTCTAGTTCCGGAAATTTTGCAGACTAAGACCCTTGCGGGAATTGAACCCACGACCCTCAGAGTCAGACGCCGAGTCGCCAGCAGTAAATGCCGGCCACCTAAACCACTCAGCCATCCGACCTTCTACAAAAAAACATATTTTCAAGTAACCTTTTTGTTTTTGAAAAATATCAATTCATTACCAGATACCAGATCACTTTAGCACATCTCTTTGCTCATCTATAATTATTAGATGTGGTATCCTACTCAATGTAAATCTGTACATATAATTGTAAATATGTTATACCTTATCCTGATGTAATACTTTTTTTCCATCTACATTTATTTTTCTGTAAATTGTCATTTATACGAATGGGATAGAACCAACAAGACTTTTCCAATATTTATCATTTGACATCGTGTATTAAATTATTTGGTGAATAAATGAAATGAAAACTAGTTATTATAAATATTCGTAAAAATACTGATTTATTCCATACGGCATCAAACTTCAGTCGTATTAATTATTTTACTCTTAATGGGTGAAGTAATGCACACTCGAAGGTTGCTGGTAGCACACAGACATGATTCAAGACACTCATTATAGTTAAACATGTCGAGACACCACCAGGAAAGCGCTGCACATTGTATTATTGACATATTTATTTGATTGGTGATTTACGTTGAACTCAGGGGTGGTTTTATACGACGACTTTTTAATGCAGTTGTTTGCTGTGAAACCAGGATCTAACCTTGTAAAGATCACCACGCGAACTCCGAAGCAACCGGAAACTTCAATTGCATAGTATATGGAAGGAGACTTTGTTTGAAGATTAGTCCAATGTTCAACCAAACGTGCCTCGACGCGGTCCCACAGTCTATAAGAGTCTTAAATTCACATGGTTTGACACCCAAATCGACTTCAAAAACCCTTTCACAAAGGTATTTACAAAAACAAATTGTCGCATTATTTTAAACGAGAAGGCCTACCCTTCAAAATTTCGTCCCCACAACTGCAAACGTCAATTTAAAAAGACAGTCGATTGAAAATACAAATTTATTTATTTGCGTCAATCTAATTTTGACATAAGTTCTCCGACAAAACATTAATAAAAAGTAAAATATAATACGAACAAATATAGGTTCAATATTTATCACAGATAACAGTATTATCATTGTTAAGGCATTTACTATATTAAAACGACGTTCCTGTAAAAGCCTCTACAGTATATATCACAAACAAATCACTGTAGTACATCACTTGAATGTTCTGTATAAATATCACAGATGAAGCTGATATAAATACAACATTTTATATATACATAAAAACTTAATAACTATCAAATATTTCATAACACTAGCAATAAAATTATTAAAATTATATTACGTTATTAACATGAAAAAAATAACCATTTTAAATGAGGTATCACAAATATAGCACCAACTTATTAAATAGAGTAATGGATAACATAACATAGATCTGTAACTACTAAAGAAAATTAAAAAACATTAAAGGATCATTAAACAATTGTGTATAACTGTGGCATGGTATAACTCCCTCATATTAGCACCAATACAACATTCAGCATACCATAAAAGTAAATATCGCATAAAAAAGTACACATTCTCACTGAGGCCTAGTAAATGTAACAATTTGTTTCTTGCAGATATTCATGGTTTGGCCTCATAATGGTGCATTTTTTTTTATCATAAACAGTATTTAATTGTACAATAAGGGGAAAATTCCACAGGTTCATAATAAAATCGTTGTGCCAAAATATTATCTAAAACATTTAATTATCTCAAATACCAATTATTTTAACAAAACTACAAATATCCAAATACTGAGTACAATAAAACATCTGAAATTTTCGGGTCCCAAGTTCTCTACATAATGGGTTGTGCCATAAAAATCTCCAATTACTTGGTAAATAAATATCTGCATACATGGTACAAAGCATTCCCTTGTCCAGGGTACCAAAATCGCAAAATACAGAGTACACAAAATATAAAAATACTGGTTAAAAAATCTCCAAATACAGGGTACAAAACATCCCCGTATAAAGAGTACCAAAAAAGAATAAATCTCAAAATCCTGGGTAGAAAAACTATCTAAATACAAGGTACAAAAAGCTTCAAATACACAATACAATAAATCTCCAAATGCAGGGTACAAAACATCTCCAAATACAGTGTACAAAAAACTCTAAATACAGATCAAATTAAATCCCCAAGTACAGAGTACAAAAAAGCTCCCAATACAGGGTACAATAAATCTCCAAATACTTGGTACAAAAAATCTCCAAATACAGGGTACAAAACATCTCCAAATACAGTGTACAAAAAACTCTAAATACAGATCACATTAAATCCCCAAGTACAGAGTACAAAAAAAACCTCCCAATACAGGGTACAATAAATCTCCAAATACTTGGTACAAAAAATCTCCAAATACAGGGTACGAAAAATATCTCCAAATACAGTAAATAAATCTCCAAATGCTCGGTATTGAAAAACAGTTGAATCATATTACACATTGAAAAATATTTTTTCAACTGCTAAAAATACTGATTCAGTGGCAGTGTTAAAAATATAAACACATTATTTTAACAACATGAAAAGTATAATTTTACATAACCCAACAATCACAAAAGAAATTGGTCATATCCTTTATTTTTATGACAGTTTTATGGGGGTATTTGTGGTAATCAATCCATTAACTGGTGCACAGACAATATTCTTATATTGGGTGCAACACAAATTCCAGGGTTCAGACTAAATTACGTTTACAATTATATTTTTGATGTAAACATGTTGCTTTCAAAGCAAGAATAATCCATATTTATGACATCTAAGGGAACCGTATGTGTTCGACACTGCTAAATATTGAATTCCAAAGTTTGTCAAATAGAACACAAAGCAAATACAACATTAGTTGCACAAG
>JAVFBZ010162622.1:0-11102 GCA_032466195.1 Katharina tunicata
GTTTATACCGACATTAGGATGGGCGAGTGATATGGGAGTTCTTGTTTCATTTATCACGATGGTTTATACCGACATTACGATGGGCGAGTGATATGGGTGTTCTTGTTTCATTTATCACGATGGTTTATACCGACATTAAGATGGGCGAGTGATATGGGAGTTCTTGTTTCATTTATCACGCTGGTTTATACCGACATAAGGATGGGCGAGTGATATGGGAGTTCTTGTTTCATTTATCACGATGGTTTATACCGACATTAGGATGGGCGAGTGATATGGGAGTTCTTGTTTCATTTATCACGATGGTTTATACCGACATTACGATGGGCGAGTGATATGGGTGTTCTTGTTTCATTTATCACGATGGTTTATACCGACATTAAGATGGGCGAGTGATATGGGTGTTCTTGTTTCATTTATCACGAGGGTTTATACCGACATAAGGATGGGCGAGTGATATGGGTGACTATGGGAGTTCTTGTTTCATTTATCACGATGGATAAAAGAAGAAACTGAAGAAGTTCATATTCGATGTTATGCATGGGCAACATAAAACTGCGTACGTGGTATTTTTTTGGTGTTTCACGTGCAGTAGCCGTTAGGTATTTTGTGGCGAAATATGTAGTCTTTAGTATGATTACGGACACCGTTGTACTACTTACCGGGTACAATCTTCAAACGGAAATATCCTTAATGGCTACTGGGCGTGACACACAGTTGGAAAGATGTTCCGTCGCCTTTTTTTTTTTATTATCGAGAGAACAATTTCATAAGAGCGAAGACAAAATCTCTCAGAGACATACATAAAACCAGTAAGATAAATTTTAGAGGAAAGACAAATTTAGGTGGAGTGAACACAAAATCATGTGTAGACAACATAAAATATTTCGGTCCTAGAAAATATTAACTATAGTTTCTTAATAAAACTCGCTAGCATGCATGCGCTGGTAGATATCAACCACAATAAGTTCAAGTTAAGATAGGGGGCCTGTCGTTGCAATACTGTATATTTCACTCCAATATTTTCATTGCATTTTTTGCATAGGCCTACATATATTTTTTTCCAAATTGCCCTAATAATTTATTTATATCAAACTTTTTCTTTTGTTAGTTAATTATTCTTGAGCCTGAAGGTAATCTGATGATAGTCGATGTAAACTTGTAAAGGCTTCGATGGCCATGAACTTCATTCGCTTTAACAAACAATTTTTTTGTTGTTGACGAATATTACTGGTTTATTTGTTAATTGCATTTATTGCATAGGCCTACATATATTTTTTTCAAAATTGCCCGAATAATTTATTAATATCAAACTTAGGCCTATGTTAAGAGTTATACATAATAACTTTTTTCTTTTGTTTGTTAATTATTCTTGTTTAACAAATAAACCAGTAATATTCGTCAACAACAAATAAAATTGTTTGTTAAAGCGAATGAAGTTCATGGCCATCGAAGCCTTTACAAGTTTACATCGACCATCACCAGATTACCTTCAGGCTTTGGTTAAATTAAAGACTTCTAATTATCGTTTTAGACATGAAAAGCTGGCGGAGCTACCAATAGTGAGAACAACCCAGTGTGACTTAAAGTCTTTCAGGTATATCAATATGAGGCGGCCCGCGTGTAGAACTGTCTGTCGAGCGGTCTTGGCAAGATTGAAGTTTTCCGCAGACAGCTTCGTATGTGGGACGACCTCAACTGTACATGTTCTCTGTGTTCTATTGTTTGATGTGTGTGGCTCCATCCCGTGTTGTTTTGTGAATTTTGTCATTGTTATAACAATAAACATCAAACGATTTATAATCGGAGTACACCCGTTATGCATAAGTCACACTGTCCCGAAATTGACACCAGATGGACAGACGATAAAGGAAATGATCAAATTCGGATCTGATCGCAAAAACATCGGGCCATTCTTGAGGGCATCTTAAGCCATCGTATGACTGCCGGTTGAGTTTTTCATGCTCCGGCTGCAACTTCGTGAGCGGTGGCAAAATCTTTGGCATGCCAAAAAATTGCCGAAAGACCTTGCGAAGGTTCATTTTCGTGTTGAATTCGTGTGTCCATTTTGCCCTTCGTAAGGCCATCGTGAGGGCATCTTGTGAAATCGTCAAATCATCGGTGCCATCGGGCATTTTTCGCCTCATGAAGACAATACGAAGGAAACAAGAAGCTGACCGATTGTCTTAGGAAGGCAACACGACTACGTGAAGCCCTCGCAATGCCGTCGTGTAGCCATCGTATTGTAGTACGATGACATCGAGATGGAACCACAGTGTCGGCGAAGACAGCCGAATTTGAGTAGCTCAAGCGTTTCACATGTGCCAAGGTAACGTGGACATATGAAAGGCCAGCCTCAGAGCAGCTCCCTCAGTAAATGGCGCACATCATTCAAACGAATGGAGCTGCCATTTAAATAAATAACCACCAGCACGATCTCCCTCAGTCAGTCCTGAGCAACTCTACACATCAGAGGCGCGTGTAACTCCCAAACCTTCAATCACAATTAATCACAATTCAGTTCCTGCAAAATGGCATACTTTGATGATGAGACAACCAGGAAAAAGAAATAAGCAGCATTGCTTCTTTTGATCCACCTCAGAGAACATGATGAGCAGGTGAGGAGACCTTTCAGGCTGCTGAGGAGACCTTTCAGACCGCTGCGGAGCCCTGGAATCCTCTGGGGACCGCTCTTGAATTTTATTTCGACAAGGACTGACATCTTTCTTGGATTTCCTCCCCCTTCTCTCTCTGGTTGGAGGCTGTCCTCTCTTCTTGGACCTCTAAATCCTCAGTTTCCTCTGCTTTCCTCTTCTGAGTTCTGTATTTACCAGCCAGCCTCTTCCCCCTGCCTCTCCCTGCCTGTGGTGGCATGTTAAAGTTGAATTAAAGTTGAATTAAATTTGAAATAAAGTTGAAAAGTACTGTGTGTTCTGCTCCCAATAATCTCCGATCAACAATTGAATTTCCCCCGGTCGACCGAAGGTTTTATACCATCGGAAGGTCACGTGACGCCTTCGTGACTTAGTTCGAACGCATCGTACTCTCAATACGACGCCGTGTAGCCATCGTGTGGCCTTCGTGTGTCCTGCGGGTAAACTACTTAATAAAAATTCACATCTTCGTGTTGCCTTAGTGTGTGGTTCGGGTGCCATCGTGTGACCTTCTGTAGGCATCGTACTTGCTTCGGCTGTTAATTGGCTGTTGACCAAGTTCAGGGCCATCTTCGCGCGAAATTCAAAATTCCATATTCGTATGGCCATCTGGTGTCAATTTCGGGACAGTGTGACGCCTGCTTTACAAATGCATAACAGCAGCTATCCGAATAGGCCTACGCGAGGACACATTTATGGGTGTATTTTACTTTTTAGAATGATATTTTTTTCTGCAAATTGATGCCGGCAACGCGCTCACTTGGAGGGTATTAAACGTCTATCATATTAAAACGGTCTTTATCGGAAAGTTTGCTAAACAGTGGTTAGCGCGATTATACCCATGCATGTCTGCAATTACCCCGTTCTCTCCTATCCTTTGGTTGCAATAAACGGTCAAACGTAAAATGTATGTCGGATATTTTTTCAGGGGCTTGTATTTATGGACAGTAAATATCATTATCATTTAGTATATACGTCAAGTTCCATTTGTATAAAACGGTCCATTGATTCACTTCGGTGACAGACCTTGAATGTAATGACTATACGCATTTTGAATATAGCTGTGAACGTCATATAGGGAGGCTGCTGACGCTTGACCTGATTACTCAACATATGAAGAAGTTTAAATTCTTTTACGTGACTTGATTATCTTGATGCATTGGTCTTTTCGGCCTAATGTCATGTTAAATAGTTAAATTTTATTTCTTCATTTTCTTTGCTGTTACCGGCTCTATGTCGATTTTTATTGGCGCGGAATGCACTTGATGTCTTATAGGATATACGTTTATCTGCATGTATATACATGCCAGTGTGATTACTCGTTATATAAATATATTCATACAATACAAGTATTGCCTGCGGTAAATATACCGCTAATGGGCTAAAAAATTGCCTGTCGTTACACTAAATCCGATCCTCGTAGTTGAAGGAAGGTGTGGGAGATATGCGTTGTTGAAATCGTCAAGTTCGTGTTCACAATTTAATCATCTCTTCCAACTATAATTACGGTATAATCGTGTACATAAACCTAGATACAAAGACATCAACCCGTCATTGGTTGTTAAAATGCTTGTTGGATATCATGTATATATATTTTTTTCAAGAGTTATCGCACTTGCCCAGGGATATCGACTAATTAAAACCATAAATCATCTCATGTTCAGATAAATACTCAGAGACAAATTTCTAGATAGACCTGAATGTTGAGTTGTTCTGGATAGCCTAAAGACATATCTCGAGAAAAGGCAATTCATGTAGGCCTAACATGTAAATTGTGAAGATCACATGTGTCGGATATGTAACACATATAGAAATTTATGTATGTTTTAAAATAAATACAACCTGAAAAAAGTATCGTTTAGAATTAGTAATAAACCCATTAGTCTACCAATAAAGATGAGGGCAGTTAAAGGTTATCTGGTACAGAAGGGAGTTTGGTCTTTACCAAGAGGTCCTTGAGAGTTTAGTTCTTCTTGAACACTATGATTGATTTCTGTGAGAGAGGCTTTATCATTTTAGGTACACGGTTTTGATATTCCTGTATTAGGAGACTAGCTTACCTGGTGCTGGGGTGGTCATATTGGAATACAAAAGGAATACTGTCTACTCTCGAGCCTTTATCTAGTTCAAGGTTGAAACTCAATGTATACAAGTTTGAAGTGTTTTAATCCAATAAGTTCTCTCTCTAAGCGTTTCCGTTTGGTTTCTTCTTCAGAAGGAAATATACAGGAGTTTTTTTTTTTAATCTACATGATTTCAAAATGACCTATGACCGAATGGCCAGGAAGGGAGAAACCTATTGGGGAGCTAATCAGCTGTAGTATGATTGAACTCAAGTGATTGTTGGCTCTAAGCTCTTGGAGAGGATTTTGGGTTTCTCCAACATACTGTTTCAGACACATTTTACAAGTGATGGATATCACATTTTCAGAATCACAGTTTAAAACATATAGTTTATTCCCAAATAAATCAATGTGTAAAAATATTTCTGTTAGGCACCTGAGGATGTAGCACTGGGGATTTTTTTAAATTTTGATTTTGAAATCAGAGCTTTACTCTTTGTCCAACAAACTATGACACGATCATATGCTGTGTTATGTTTGTTATCGCGTGTTTTACACCATTTATGAAAGGGGTTTGCGATTTGAGAAGAATTATGAAAATTAAGCAATACCATACGGGGAATAATGGGAGAAGAAGAAAACAGAAAAAACCTCACAATACATACAGACTAAATATTAACGATTTAGGTGTTGATGTCAGATTAGGATTACCCCTTAGAAATTGCACAGTTTGGGCTTAATGGAAAGAAAGGAAAGCAACATTGAAACGATGGTTAGCTAGGCTGTACATTGTTTTGTATGTTCAGAGGAAAACACAGACTAGCACTGTACGGTGTTATGTTTATAGTAATTATAGGTTTTGAGTTAAGGATTATCTCCCTTGAACTAAAAGGAAACACATGTTTTACTAGTCAGTCAATACAGTCAGTTCTTCAGTTATGCACCGAGTTGTTTCGAGTACGTGTTGTGTTCACGAACATTAAATACGGTTTGTTTCTTCGAATAATATGGAGGGCCAAATTGTCATATAAAAAGAGGTTAACCAACGAGAGCTCGAGTGTTACGTACGGTGAGTATCGTTGGAGTCTGTTAATGTAACAAAATCCCGAGCCAGAGGCGAGTACACAAATACACAACTAGACATTTCTCATATTCCTTCCAGAGAATACGAGATATCTCATCGTTTTCAATTAAAGATATTTCTCAATCAGAGATATCGGTAATAATTTGAGATATTTAATATTTAGAACAAAGTACATGACATCGTAACATGTGGGCATATAATTATTACCACCCCTTGGGTATGACCGTTGAGGAGGTGTAATTGGGTATTTGTTACGTGCCCTCCCCCCCCCTCTCACCTAAACAAGTTGGATTTGTCCCGACCTTATATTTTAGATTATAGATACACTATAATATAATAAGGTAGGAATAAATTCTTTTTTTTAAAATAATAATAAAACGATTTCTGTTTTTCTTAATTTTTTTCGATGTGTGTGTGTCGGAAACATTATAAACATACAAAATGATACATTTTTAATAACATATTTTATTTACTATTCATCACTTATACAAGCCAGGCGAGGCTGAAAACAACGGAAATCCTGGATATTTTTGTATTGTCTTAACAAAATTAACAAGAAAATGGAAGGGATTGTGGGATTGTGGCTTGTTTGCTGTTTGCTTTGGCTTATATGGTTGGATATTTTTGTGTTGGATTCAAGAGGATGAGTGTTGTATTGTCTCTTTTAAGTTTTTGACTGCAATTATTTTGATAGAATTTCATAAAACCTGTATTTAGTATATATTGTAGTCTTTTGAAGGATATAATTTTATTTTACGCATGTATGCCTTCATATTAGTTAAATAACCATAAGAGTGGTGCATCCTTTTTCCCATTAGAGTGTCATAAATAAGTGAAATTTACTTTATTTTGACATAAAACGACCATCAAACTAAATTTCTTTATACACCATATGTGTATTCAATAATTCAAATAAGTTATGTATGGATATATGTTGTTATGAACTTTCATTTTTTGACATAAAACAACCATCAAACTAAATTCCTTTAAAAAACCCTATGTGTATTCAATAAATCAAATAAATTATGTATGTATAAAAAGAAACAAGTTTTTAACACTTTGGGTTTATCAATGTTGTAGTGTCTAGAGTGTAGGAAAATTTGTTCCTTTCACATGTTTAAGTAAAAACAAAACCTATCAGGCAGTTTGGAATGTTTAACATCTCAGACCAAAAGAAGGTTTTATATAGGTTTTATATAGTTGATCAGCTAGGTTATTAGCTTTAGTTCCAATATGCTTATATATACAACAGGCGTTTCGAGTAGGGCTTAGCTGATGTTTCAGTAGGGGACGTTCCGACTAGAGGAGCGGACGTTTTGGTCTGGCGTATAACACAGAATAAGAGAAATTTCGAACAAGGCAGCTGTGTTGGTATAGACAATATATTTCGGCTTTATTATATGCCACCGTCAAATTAATTATCTATTCGAACATGATTTCCTTGTTCAGAGTTGTTCTTATTCTATGTTACTCTCAACGGATAACAGAGTTATCCTTGCTTTCAACGGATCTGTGGAACTACTGGTTTGGGATAACTCTTACCGTCTTACGTGAATGAGAATTTACATACGGTGCAAAGAGTAGTCTCCCCCTGAAACACCATTTACAAAATTTTGTGGTTGGTCACTATAAGAAGAACTCCGTAAACTAAAGGTTCTTACACGTTGGCATGCTTATACATGTATGTGACAGCAAAAGCCAATCTAAAACCAATCTTACATTTTGTTCGCCGGAAGCCTATTTACCGCCGTGTGCAAAATAAACACAGAAGCATACAGAGGTAACCGAGTGAATTTCATATGACTCTAGATGTACACGGTTTAGTTTAGGAGTAAATTATGTTCTGAATGTAAAACAAATGGAAAGTGTTGAATGTGTCTGCATTGGCAGATGTAATCACAGGCTGTGAAAAAGTTCCGCCCAAAAGGGGGATGATCGTATCACGTCCGAGATGATGTGCACATTCGGAAACTCCCGAGTGCTTCATACAGGAATTCCTCTACGACTACATGTAAATGCCAGGGAGGATAAATTTTATGCCTATCATCTGAAGTGTCAATGACTATAAAACCCCCAAATTCAGTCAACATTTAATCATATAGGTCTACTTTTCTCGGCTTATTGGAACCGGAGAAGTGCCGAGATTGAATCATGTTCTTAGCAACATCGCCATTGGACTCCTTGGAGCTAGAGACTAGGCTCCAGTCAGCATTTGTACGCTGTTTCCACGGTCAAAACCACCCGCCACAATTGTACACAAGACCGTTCGAAACGAAGGAGACCACGTGTCTGTACCACTGAGCAGGATCACTACATCCCAGTCTTTCATTTTCACCATCAATGGGTCACTCCACTGAGAATGCGCGCGATATAGACTTATTCAGCATGTATCCAGGGGGTGTAGAGCTGTGATAGCAGCACGCTATGGTCACACCAGCTACGGATCAAACCCCCTTTTCCTTTGAGAATTGACTGGACAGTCTGCTTTGTCATTTTGTAGACGGCACATGTGGCTTGCACAACGCTTCATAACATCCTTGTTGGAATCAAATTAAATGATCTATGCGCAGTTAATGTGAGCCCACAACACATTTTCCCATTTGGATAATGCGTTTCTTTATGTGAATATTTTAATTATTTTACCGATCAGTACAGTTTATAAATTCCATACTAACGCTTGTCGAACACAAGACAGTCCATTCGTTACAACGTATAGTAGAAGAATAGAATACATTTAATAAAGTCCTATTACAAGTAAGCTAATACTTCTTAATTACGTGTAGGTATTTTACCTCAAGACAAATTACTTTTAAAATTTAAACGCTTTGTGCTACAAGAGTTAAGGCTCAAATAAAAAGTTAACAAGGATGCCATGAAATTTGATGTTTGTGTTTACTTGAAAAGAAAAGGAAATGTGGAATAAGGCTATATCCTGTTAAATTCCGTTCATTGGTTGATGGGGTCGCATGTACCGAAGCAACGAATGGTTTGTTACTGCACATTAAATCATTTACTGTGATCCAATCTAACTTGAAAATGTCAATCAGACTAGTAAGACTGAGTGTTTTTGCCCGTCTTAATCGGCGAACTCCAAGGTAGGACGACTTGTGATTGGCGAAAACTAGGTAGGAGACATCTTCAACATTCATGGACTCCCAAAGCTATAACAGTGAACTACCCTCATATCAGTAGCAAGATGGACATAGACGATATTACACAATGGTGTTTGAATAACATTAATATTCCTCGAGTTAGTGGTGGAAATGATAACCCACGAGACGCGAAGCACTGAGTGGGTTATAGCTGTCACCATTTACGTGAGCAATAGGATGGTATTCAAACTTCTATGTTTAGTATAATCTGTCAATCTTGCTACTTATCAGAGGGGAGTCCTACCTGGTTTTCGCCAAACATCTCATTTTAACAAAAGTGTTATTACACCTCAGTGCAATATCACTGTTATAAGTGAAGGAAATCCTGATGTTTCATCAATATATAAATAACCAATCTTCTTTACTTTACTATAGTGCAACATTTCAATATCAATGCTAGTGTAGTATTCAAGAAAGTGTAGAATGATCTATATATATGTGCAACTTATATGGTGGAATAATTTACAAAGAGGCAAATACAGACTAGAGCAAAAGTTGCAATTTCCTATACACTTGCTTGGAAACCATGCTAGCATCGGTTTAAAAACGTTGAACTATATAAGCAAACAAAAGTTATTTTAAAATTTATTTCTCAAAAAGAAAAAAAAAAAAGAACAATTTATAATATATCACAAACATAAATTTGCCATCCATATTAAAAAGCACAAATATTGAACAGTATTTTCGTTTTTTGGGATAACACTTTCTGATACTGAACAGATTATATTTCAGAAGATTTCAGAAAAACTGAGGGTCTCAGTCTGCAAAATTTCCTGAACTAGAATATGTTCAGTATCAAAAAGTGTTATCCGAAAAAACGTAAATACTGTTAACGGTCACTTTCTAAACGACACACACAATATTTCACAAATATTGAAGGTTGAACTCAGGCGACCCAGTGTCGCTTGCATTTGAAGTGATTTATACAACCCAACAACATTATATGCATTATACTTGACAAGTGTAATTAATATATACAACAACAAAGAATCAGAAGATAATTCTGCGATATGGACAGGATAAGTTTTTCTATGATAGTTTTAGGAAGACGAATTTCGAAGTCCTTCAAATAAATTTGGCTACTACTGCTTGTCAAAAACCACATACATCGTCTCCTCTAGATATGTAATATATGTTTTGCACCACAATCAATATTCAGGTTTTAAAAGTACAATAATAAATTCATTTCAATTTGTTCAGTCTTTAATAATATGCTATTAAAGTCTTTAATAAGACGCCTACCAGATAACATTATTTAAATTTTATATTACGATGTTGTATTACGATGCATTTGTTATTTTATGTCACAGTAAATTCTAGGCATAAATAGAAAGAAATTATTTATTTTTACATTTGCTTTAGCCTACGACTAGCAACATTGTCCATAAACCAAATAAAGTAAGATATGTAATAATCATTCTATGGCTTATACAATTGGTACAGTTTCCCCTCTACTGTACCATATACACTCGTTACAAATGGCCTGCACACGTCAAGTATGATCGGTCAGACCAGTCAGTCACCATATTAGGACCTATACACCTTTCCGCTCGCCATAACTAGTTATACAAATCTAGTACTTTGTTCCATCAGTGTTAATTCAATTGTGATGTGCAAGAATAATAAAAATATTTAAGAATATTGCACCGGTTTCAAATTAAAATGTTCATAAAAGTTTTTTTTACACTTTAAATTTTTCTTCTTCAAAATAAGCATAAACAAAGTTAAACGGTAACAGTATTTAAATGAAACGTTCATACAACAAAATAAGAATTATTATATAGATGCAAACACACTTGTGAGCAATCTCAAACATTGTTTTTATTTAAGTTTCTAATGAGATGTTTAAATGTTGAAATCATACCAGCTATTCATCCATTAAATGACTGTACAATTATTAACAATTAGTCAATCAATCATAAGTCGTTTTCGCCAGTTGTTTTTGCAAAGCTGTTTTGACTATTGTTTATTCGTCTGTCTGTAGTATCTTTTGTAGCGCGTCTTCTAATATAGACAAGTCACCTAAAAACAAAACCAGAACTTACTATGTCATTCTTTGTTCCAGTTTAATAATTTCTTTAATAATTACAGAGATTTAAACTTAGTTTTGCTATCAAAGTTCTGTTAAATATATAAAAAATATTTAAGT
>JAVFBZ010162633.1:0-17520 GCA_032466195.1 Katharina tunicata
TATGTGGAGCATTTGAAAGGGCCCACTGGCATTGAAACATGCTATATGGAGCGTTTGAGAGGGCCCACTGGCATTGAAACATGCTATATGGAGCGTTTGAGAGGACCCACTAGCATTAAAACAGTTGACATTTATAAGACACTTTTTTTTTTGCTACAACCTATCATCATGAGAAAGCTTCTAAACCCGAAAGAAATTCTACTATACCTAAAGAAGTCACTTTTCATGGTCTAAGTTCCACCTAAACCACAGTAAAGCTGCAGTGTTCAGACTAACATCTTAAACAACATTTTACTCACAACTTGTGTTCAAACACTAGGTACAGATGTTTCGGTTGAGTTTAAACAGAAGATCAGCAATAATTATAAAGAAAAGTAACACAAATAAATAAATAAATACAAATTTCCAGAAAACTCACCTTCAACGATTTCTCCATTTGGAAACACGATGACCACTTTATGTGTCTTACTAGACATATAAATTTTTGGCCTATTTGTATTGTTTTTTAACTCCGTAATTGGGTTGACGCCACTCATGATGGAATCCTGAGCGCAATCGTTTAAAACACACAAGAATTGATTCACTAGGAAATTCCAACTTTATTGTGAAACATTTTCAAACTTGGGTAGTCGTATCCTTTAGCTTACAACATAGAACTGCTCCTGGCGTTGTTGTTGTTGCACAGAATATCACCTGTGACACGGCGATCACAAGGCATGTGATTTGATGATTTGCCTCTGTTGTACACATATCAATGACAGGGTTGTAAATGTATCCCAGCTTTTGAAACTCATAAATCACAACCACAAATATCTACAGCAATATAAGATCTTGTTCCTCTTGCAAGATTGCCTTATCCAGGAATTGATGCCTTTGACTTTCAAACCTTTGATTACTTTTGTTTGTTATTCCAAGCTGCAGCTGAATCAGCGAGAAAAATCTTATTTTAAATCTTTAAAAAAGTTAAATCTCGATACTGAAAAATTGAGTATAATCGCTGCTGGTAAATCCTGATGTATCCTTGAGAACATGGTAACCGGGTGTTTCATGCCATGAGGGTGGAGTCTATACCAGATTTGAACGTACGTGGTACATGTAATATATAATGCTCATGTGCTCAACCCACCTGCAAGTATAACGTCTTTCAAGATCAAACGTACGTCAGAGAAAAACTCTGATGAGCTAGAGCAGACATAAGCCCCATTCTGGTGTTTTTACAAAGGCCAAAAACCTTTGGGTCAAATATGTGTCCTTAAGTAGACTAGCAGTGCGTTCCACACCTACAGTCCATGGAAATTAATTAAGACCTGACACAAATTCTTAACGCCCAATTTCAGCAAATATCAGTCCTAGTTATTCAAGTTGATCCTGGACAGTAGTTCCAATGGCCAATATGAAGTCTTTGTCATTGTTTGAGCAATCATTGGTGTGCAGGTGTAGCTGGGCCAATAGATGGACAAATAACCCTTCTATGATACTATTCACAGATTTAACAACCACACAATGATCTTATTGACAATATAGTCGTCATCAATAATTTCTTCATTTACACTCGATGCTATAGATAAAATCTAACAGAGATCCTTCAAAATGACATTCACTTGACCTTCAAACTTTCTGATCAAACAGTGATAAAGTCTAATTAAAAATAATTACTAGGGCCGCAGCATCCTTTTCTAACTAAGTCCTTCGGAGTATGTTGAAATCTTGCAGATATCATTTCTAGTTATCAATATCTAGATATTCTGTATCCTATTCGTCTAGATTTTCTCTTAAGTGGTTTCAAACCTATGACAATTTCTGAAAAAGTGCCAGAGCTAAAATCTGTTAAATTGCTTTGCAAACTTTGACTGAATTCCTCACAATAAATCCCTAATTTACCACAATTGATCAAAGCTTCACTAAAAAGAAGCAAAAGATAATTCCTCCAAATGTACCCAAGAGCAGTGCACTTGGAAGTCACGTCTTTTTCCACATGACAGACAGCTGCTAGAGTTTAACATACAATAGCATAACCATTTCTAGGTCACAAGTTTTCTTCTCCCCGTTTTATTACGCACTGTTAAAGATGTTCAATGTACCGCGGCTTTTTTAACTTCTGTCTTTTTGTCCAGTCGATAAAAAGGAGAAGATGAACTCCCCCAAGCTTCCACTTGCAAAAATAATGACCTGAAACTTATTTCTATTTTACACCTGACAGCATGACTAATCTGTGCTCAAAGAAACAGTGGTGGCTTAAGTTGACAGGCTCTTTCAGCACTAAATCTCTGCATATGTTTTAATATTTAAAAAATTTACCACAGCCTTGATTTCTAACAGTTAATTTTCACACAAAAAATTGACTGATCACTACTTAATCAAATTAAGTGAATATGGCAGCTTGGTTTATTTTCCTCTCAACGGTAAAAATTCCACAGAAATTTAACAAGTATCGAAAAGTAAATGGCCTATGAAAACACTCAGTGAATGCGGCAATACACCAGAACCAAATCACACAGCCTCCTCTACGCTTTTTTTTTAACTGGTAAATTTCATAAGTTGATGAGTAACTGTCATCACTTAGGAAGTCCTCTTTTCTCTTTCCAAGACAAATAATTCCCAACAAAAGTTTCAGTAACTGCTTCAATATACGGCAATAATAGAAAAGCCTTGTTTCTTTTTCTTTGTAGGAGTTTAATTCTACAAGGATTTGACCTGTAACCGATTCTCAATATGACAATAACACAAACGTCTTGCTCTTTTTTTTTTCACCAGGCAAACTCAACAAAAGATTTCTTAGTAACTGTTCCACGATATCAATCTAACAAACAAGATTTAGGCTTGTTCAGTTCTTTTTAAGAGTTAAATTCCACAACAATTTTACCAGCGTCTGTTTGAAGCTGGAGGCCGGATCCAGGCAGTGAGTGAATGTAATATTATTAAGCCTTAGATACACTGGCTGTATTTCATCTGTATTCAAGCCCCAAGACACAACCAGTCTCTAAGACTCCCTATCTCTCTCTCTCTCTCTATCCACTTAAGAGTAATAGAGGCTCTGATACTCTAACTATGTTAACCATACATCCCATAATTCTAAGCGTCCATCCCATAGAACTGACAGGAACAGGTGCCTCTCAGATATTCTAAACAAATTTAGGTCATCACATTGACACTGGCTGACCTCCTCAGAAAATCCTATCTGAACTTGACCCTCTGTGTCCTTAGAGCTACCTTAGACACCAACTGATAACTCAACTCTGCCCGAACAGTTCACAAAATAATTTTTCTCTGAATTTCTGGCAGAGTTTCCCCGTATCTTACTTCTGTCTAATAAGTTCTCTTCACAAATATTTCCTTCAATTACAGACTATGATATTTGATTCCCATACTATTTTTAGGAATCCTTCCTGAGATCATTACATGTATCTATTTATGTGTCTTACTTTAAGATAACCTTGATAGTTTTTATTGTAGTCTTGGTAATTAAATTCAAATAATTTGAGATCAGTGCTCTCTTGTAAGAACAAATTTCGTTGAAAAGACTAGTAAATGTTCTTCACATTTCTTGTGGTATCACCTCTTGGTTTTTACAGTTCATCACATTTAATTGCATCAAAGGTTAGGAGGAGTGTGAATAATTGACAGAAGGCATTCATCCCCAAGCTCACAATTTACCCTCTTTGTACAATGATGGATGTTTTCTCCAATCGAGACATTCACTACAGTAATGACGCAACAGAGCAACTGTTGACGCCAGTGTTAGCTGATTCTATTGAAGATAATGAGTGGGACTCTTTCAACAAAAGATTTTTTTCAGAATGTAAGGGTTTATAGAAGGCAACTCGTTTCCATCACAGCTTTGTTTTCTTGACCCCTAAACAGCACAAAATATTCCTCCACAGAGCATTTTTTTCCTCCAAGTGGTCAAAGTTAATACATTTTCCAACTTGTCAAGGATTACAATTGGTCAGGCTTCTGAATTCACCTACAGAAATGTCTGACTTGACTTTTTTGGAAACACAGTTTAACTGAAAATCAATTTTCACCAATGCTTCTTCTCCACAAAAGTTTTCACAGCCAAAATAGATCAAAATTCATAAGGTTTTCAGCACGGAAATCCCAAATTGGCATTCCAAAACACATAGATCAGTGGAAACTTTTAGCATAAGAAACTGTGAAAAATGTTGACAAGAATCATCCAGTTTTGTCCTAACGGGACAGGATCACAAACACTAAAGTTTGTTTGTAGTTCACAATTGGCTCAATTTTCCATTCACAGATCATTCCAACTGCCAGTAGGTAACAATGGTACAAGTTGACTTGTTAATTACATACATATATGTATATAAACTATAATAATTGACATACCCTAATCCTAGGGTCCTTGATGTAATAGCTCTACAGCTTATTCATAGGTGTTTTCTTGGATCATATGAATGGGGTTTTGTTGTTGAGGCAACTACGTTAACCACCCACAAAATTCAGATATGGTACTAAACTTTCTCCAACTCTGACAAGCTTGGCTCACTACCAAAACCAGTGATAAACTTTAACCACTTGGCTAAAATCTCTCCACTGTATGTAATAACTGTGAATAATTCTGCTTAATAAATTGGGAGATTTGGCTCAGGTCAGTGCTGTTATATACACAGAATTCCATAATTTGTCCTGCCAAAAATACTATATACTGTTTCACTTTGGGGTTATAAGTCCAGCCACTTTAAGCCTATTAAATGTGTACATATTAATACACTTTCCTGTCCTGCTGTAAGGTGTTTTACTATTTCCAGCCTGATAAACACACAAATCAGCTTATTACATGTATGTATCCAGCAGACATTAAGGTCAGAAATTTCTCCATTCAGTCAAAGATCATAGTTAGTGGAGCGAAAAAATTATTAAAGAGTGATGTGAAACTTCTGAATACAATCTTGCCATTGAGTAAATTATCATGGAGGTGTCAATATTAGGTCCTTTCAGTATGGGGGGCTAACAATAAACCGCTCGTCTTTCAAGTTGAACCTTCTATTGTCCTTTGAACTGAAGTACATGTACAGCCTATCAATCAAGTCGTATTCCTTTTTCACAACCTTTAACTTGTTTGTTCAAACTGTTAGCCAAAGTTATACACACGATTCCTTACACAAACACAACCTTGGTGGAGATCGATTTAAGAAATACTTTTGACTTTTTTTCCTTCTGACATGCGCTTCAAATATATCAGTTTATAACCACTGGGATGAAATCAGTCGCATTAATTCGTGTAATCCTTGTATAATTTATCCAGGGCACTTGATTGCAACAGAAAAATCCTATGTTGTCTAGCAGCCAAAAAATGTAACACTTTCTATGTCGGACGTTGCGAGTTATCAAGATTTGCCCAATATCTAAATGGTAACAAGCGCAGCCTCAGAGGTAAGGATCGGAGCCCTTGTTATCAGTCACAATCAGTAGTAAATAAGGAAGAGATTTCCTGCCGCCCAGAAAGAACATTAGCCTTGTCTTTACAAACATTAGTGGCTTATCAGAGGAGGTGGGGAAGTTAAACCAATACAATGTTATCACTAAAATTACGGTCGATGATTTAAACGGACATTATTCATGTCAGAATGCAAGGTAGTGGCAGAAAACATGTCTGAACTGACTGGCTTCAGGGATAAATCCTTTGTGTTGAAATAGAAAATATCAGAAAAATATTTTCCACTTAGTGATTTGGTATAACAGACTCCTGTATCCTTGTAGAATTGAAACCAACACAACGTAATTTATAGCTCAAATATTCATCTCACGTTAGAGCAAACAATTTTCTATTTCCTGTTGATGCTGGAAGGTCTATGGTTATAATTTAAGGCTCTAGTCTATCTGAATCACAACCAGTTTAAGACATGTCTTGGAATTCTACTGCATCGAGATGTCAAACAACTCCTGAAGGATACACAGTTGCATCCATGATTCCGCGGAATTCAAAAGATCATTGGATAAAATGATTAGGCATGTCTCTGAATGATTTAATGCTTTATCTGTTCACCAAATAACGACAAATGTTTATCAATGGAGAGTAAATATCAATGAACAGATGATGGAAATAGAGTCATCTTTATCAATGAACACAATAGGTTGTAATATTTCTTTTCAACTCAAACAGTTCAAATTATTCACGCATTGTACATGTAGCTACCTCGATTTTGCACAATGAAAAAGCAGCTATAAGTTGGTTGCTGTGGGGTTTCTCAGTCTATTTGTAAATTGTTTTAAAGTAATACATACTCAAAAGACTTGAATAGTTATTTAAACACATATAATTATTTCTGTAGAGTAAAATCAGGAGAGGTGTCGTAGTTGTTAACATTTATGTCAGAGACAAATAACCTTGACCTTATGCTACCAGGATGGCCTTCACGAGAAACGAGAATCGTAATTGGATTGATCAGATAATGTCATTTTGACAAGGCATTTGTTGTCACGTCAGCCATGCACCAAAATCCCAAAATTATGACGAAATCCTTAGACATATGAACTGAAATGATTTCCTATTGTAATTCCTACAAACACGTAGCTATTTGGTCATATCCAGAACCATGACGACAGTCCTATTTACAGATTGCCGGGATCACAAACAGCACATTTAAGCAATCGCAAGTCATCCTTTGAAAACACAAAACACATACTGATATTGAAGTTACTTCCACATATCATCCACAGGTGTGTGGAACAACACTCAGGGTATCCTATCAGCAGCTCTACCCTGAGTCTTTGAGAATCATCATTAGGAAATGTAGTAAAGTTCAGATCTGTTACACACTACAGCTTGTGAGTTCTGCCAGACCAGATATCCAATATTGTCAAGTGTAGTCTAGTGTTGTGAGAGAACAGGACAAGATCTGAGATTTGTAACAGAGCCTGGGACAAGCCCTACAAAGCAGCCCCAAGGGTTATGGGCAATTTCAACCAGAAGCTTTTGCCTATAGCCTCACCATATGCCAGGGAGATATGGAGAGATGTTAAGTGCTAGACTCCCTTGGTTGTTTTCCCTAAGCTGATGGGTTGGTCACAGAGCCACTGGCTTCTCCCTGAATAACACTCCGCTGCTACCACCATATCTATTCCAACCAGTGAGCTTATGAATGTGACAGGGCACTGACTCCGCTGAAGCAGCAGGGGTGGACTGTTGAGGAATCAGTGTCTGGTGAAGCTCCTAGTGTTACTACACTGTTCTGGTCTACGAGGTTCAGACTCCTGGAGATGTTCGTAAAAACACAGCCACCGTTTAAAAGACACAATATTCCTTACTCCTCTATTACTATACTATATTGAGCTATGTTGTTCAGCAGCTACAGCCTTAGATTCAATACACAATACAGCCAGCTATAGACAAGTCACATCATCTCAACAGAGATCACAGTGACTTCTGTCTCTGGGTTTCCAGTCAACCACCATCAGGGCTATCAAAAGCTTGTCAACTATAGGCATCCATCAGTTAGGTATCAAAGTACATGGCTTAGAACATACAGCCATTAGTGGACTAGGTAATCTACATTTCAAAGAAGAGTAATATCCATCTGAACACACTGACAATATTAATATATATTCCATGTGTAGCTGTCAGCATCTGATGGAGTTCCTAAACTGCCGTCAATGTTTAATGGATGCAGTCATCTTGTTGTGTTTGTAGATTATGACTGATGGCGTCCAGATAATAGTAATTGATTGATGTTTAACACCATGTTCAAGAGTATTTCCTTATTTGATTGATTGATTGATTGATTTTTATCGCCATGCTCATTGTCATTTTTACTTATATCACAGCGCTGTATTCCAACAATAGCCAGCGACTAGTAACACTTTAGTCACGTTAGTGTTTTTGCAGTTGGAAAGATAATGTCCCTCCAGTTCTAAGTATGACAGCATGAATATAATCCGGAAACATACTGCCTCTAGGCAGAGGGACCCTTATTTGATAGTGGTTTACTTGAAAAATAAACAAACTTTATTTTGATTGGTGTTTCATGTCAAGGGTATTTTACTTTCACTTTCAGTTTTTTGTTGCTGGTATACTGTGAAGAACAAACCTTTTAAAATTTGTTTGTTTGTCTGTCATTTGGTTTCAACGTTGTCATACTCAAGAGTATTTTACCATGTTTTCAATTATTTATTTGCATTGTCGGTGTATGGTGGAAAACCGAGAAGAAACCTCGTAAAAACCATCCGGAAAACTTCCCTTTTATACATAAGGCCCACAGGGGGGATCAAACCCAAACCTTTTAAAAAATTCCCTTGATAAATAAGATTGACAGTGGGATTATAGCAATACACAATAACACTAGTAGCCATAATAAGTAAAATCACTATGTAGTGTTGAAAAACATTATATTCCCTCAGCTCCTAGCAGGTTGGTTGTATACATTCAAAGACACATTGTCCTTTGGAAAGGCTATACACAGTAGCGATCCAGGCTTTTTCAAAAGCTCAATGTTTTGGCAGATGGTACATGTAGTAGGTTAAAAGATGACAAGCTTGTTACTATATGCTTGACATCTGGTGTACCCTGAGGGGCCTTGGTTCATTTCTCCTATAAGAATCAGCAAAAAAGTGTTATCAACTGATATCCCAGCGCTTTTAAAAATAATGAAAATATATTGATTTTTTCTACAAATCTTGATGATTGATGATGCTAATATTTGATTAGCCTTAATGTACATGTAGGTAGAGTTGCTTGCAACATAAATATGTACGCTGTATGCATAGAACAAATATCTCAGATGCTACAAATTAAAATGAATACACATTAAGATTTCATAATTTGCATGGAACCTACCCATGTGTAGTAATTCAAGTTAAAAAAATCTAAATGGCAATGAACTTAGTTGGAAGAATGTTGACAAGTGTGCTAAGTTCAATCATCATAAAGGCATGAAAAATATTCGCCACATAATTATGTTCTTTATTATTTACATGTTTCATATATTCTCCTCAAGATGCGTCTTTAGGTAATCTAGAACAACTCGAGATTAAGATCTATCTAGAAACTTGTCTCTGAGAATTTATCTAGAACATGAGATAATTTAACGGTTTTAATTAGTCAAAATTCCCGTGCCAGTGTGATTATTCTTTACAAAATTAGATAATACTGTAAGACAGCCTGGATCATGCATTTTACTACTGTTTAAAATCTAGATATATCATGGTTTATATAACAGTCAGCATAAATGTATACTTTTATAAGGTCATATAGATACATTTATTTGTCTTTTACTTATTTATTTTTCAATTTATTTTTATAACATTTACTTATTTATTTATCCACTATGGTACTAACAGGGCTAAACCCCATTGACCAGAGTATACAGGTATACCACATGATAGAAGCTTTGTATGTACATGTACTTGAACAGCATTTGCAAGCATGGAGAATCTACAGGTAAAAAACAATGGAACACATGCCAATATATTATATTTATCACACAAGTTAATGTGTAATCCAATGAAAACACGCTTGCGATATAATATAATAGCATATTAGATTAGTTGGAATGGAGCATTAGATTAGTATAAGGATGTGTTGTTTATGTACTCTAAATAGAGCTGTAATGGCTTTGTGTCATTAACGTCAAGCCTAACGTCCTAATTCAGCAGCGTCATTCGAGTGACTACGTAAGACATCAAAAAATAATTTTTTGACGTCATCTCATTATTTCATCATATATAGTCTGCAGATGTTCTAAAACGTATGATAAAAAGGTCCATTATACAGTGTAGAATCTTATAGGCCTATGTACATGTATTTTAGTACCAGTCCACCATTAGTGACCGTATTGTAGACAATAAAACTACATATTGGATTCTACATGTACCCTGTATAATAACCTCATAATACATGTATATCAATGGGTGCTTATGAGTATGAAAGGTAAAATAGACACGGGTGGCATACAATGTACATACAATTATTAATTAACCATCTCATATTGGCCCAGTTAACTATGTTATTGGCCTAGTTTATCAATATTGGCCCAATTTAGATTTAGAACGTTTTGTCCGTATGATCAAAGGCAATAAATAAAATGTTCCGTTATTAATCAGGTTTTTCCATATTGGCCCTGTTACAGGTCCTTGGTCTGTCGTATTGGCCCTCGGCCTCATGCCAACATGGCAATAAGTCTTTACTTTTTAAAAGCAACATTTCTCCTTTATTAAAACCTGTACAATTTGATTTCTTTATAACAAGTACAAAGCTGGCCTGAATCCAGCACAGATGCAGTAGTATCAAAATGGTCAGCTGCCATCAACCAAGATTAATAACCACAGTGTGCTAGGATAATTCTGTATTTATTCCCACGGAAAGGTCAGGTTATGGTAATGTTAATTGCTGATCATTCAGGATCACAAATTACAGATAGGGGGGCTATAGTTAATTATGGTAACCCACCACATACACTGTACATGTTCAAATATGCTGCTTACAACTGTGTTGGCACACTGATTCTTTGGACACTCTTTTTAACATTCTGAAATTGTAATATTGTTGTTACTCTACTAAAAACAGAGTTTTTGTTTGATTTAGATTCTGTACCGCACTTAAGGTTATTTGCTCATATGACCGCGTGCCAGCTGAGCCTAGTGGGTGAAGGAATTAAACCACCCTCGACGACACTGGCAATACTGAACACACAACAGTATATTTCAAGGACACGAAACAGGACACTTAAATCAGTTTCCTGATACCACTTAGATCAAAGAGCAACAGGGCACACGAAGCTGGCACCAACCACCATCTTATAAAATTATGGATACTATGATGAGTGTTTTGTTGGAAAGCGACGTTTGGGCCTTAGCATCTAGGCCGAAACGTTGCTTACCAATATACCCAGAAGTTGAAAATCCATCTCAGTCGTCATGTTTTTGTTATGTACCCAGTTTCTAAATGCCGCTTAAACAAGTGTTTTGTTGTTATAGATATACACAATATTATTTTTCTATTAATCCAAATCTACATGTATGTGAATCACGAATGTCTAAATGCACCAAACCATTTTTTTTTTTTACAGTGCCATATTAGCTTTATTAATTTGGGGAAAGGGTAAATATTTATTTTATTTTTTAATGGAATATTTTCATCAATCCGCCTTCATGTACCTGTGTATGGATTTCTAATGTAAGCATTTATAACTGTGGAGGATTGAGTTTCGCATTTTGAGGGTACATGTATTTCCGCTCTGTCAATTTGGGGGGCCTCTAACAAGTATAAGTGATGCCCTGGACATGGTTCATCAAAGGGAATCCGATTCTAAACAAATTCACACTCAAATGCAATGAAAAGAAGTAAAATGATCAATTTGGCAAAAATTTTAATCAGACAAATTCTTGCAGATTGCAGGCTGAACAGATGTATTCAAGTTTATTGCTACTTCTATTAGAATCGATACCCATAATACAATACACAAAAGTGTCTGAATGTATTCAATATGAAACCTTTCTGCTATTTAAATATTGAATAAAAGGCCAGGGTTGTTGGCCACATAGACAGCAGTCAGGTAGATTGATCAGGTGTGTATACACAGCTTATACTGTTTTTAATAAAACTGATACTGAATTATGGTACCTGGCTGTGGGTCATTTGACTGAGCGGAGTCCCCTTCACTTTATCCTGTATATATGATGGAATCCCGTTGTCGCCTTTTAATTATATCAGAGTAGTTTTCCGTGCCCATACTGGTACGCTACTTGATTGACCCTTGGGGGCAATTTCACAAAGCATTTGCGAAATTTTGTCCGAAAAGTTTTCGCGGACACTTTACCTCCAACAGTTGAAGTCATACAAAACGTGTGTTTGTGAATTTGTGAAGATTTTCTGAAACAACCCCCCCCCTGTCTGTAAGGCCAACATACTGCACACTAAGGGGGCCTATTGCGTCTTATTTGATCATCGTGATAGTATCGCGATAATCCGAACACTATTGCTATTGCGATACTTCAGACACTACATGTATTGCGATACAGAACATGAACGTTGAAGAGATGGGCAGCATACAGCTTTGAGCAGCACTGAAATAATAATAATAAAAAAATAGGAGCACCGTTAGCGGTACATTGTTTGATTGGGGTTTTACGCCGTACTCAAGGTTATTTCACTTATATGACACCGTGCTAGCCTAATCGGTGAAGGAAACCACCTTAAACGAGCTACCAACATGCAAGAGTTAGACAGGACAAAACAAAAACAGGTCACCTCCACAAATCGGCAATCTATGCCCGTCAGCTCAGAGAGCACCAGGACATTGGGGGCTCCTACCCAACCAACAGAAACGAAGTTGAAGATCACGGACTAAGAGTGTAAGCAAACACATGAAATCCCGGCCTTATTCCAAGCAGATATATTTAAGTAATTCTGATGACGGGATGCTGATTAAATGTACATGCTAAACCACTTAGGAAAAGGGTCTTAAAGTAGGTATAAGTCTACTAATGGGGATATGGTATTAGTACTCATTACCTTATCTAAATAAGGTCAATTAGGGTCATTATCATTTGGGTCAAAATTTGCATTGATACATACATATATTTAATCTTCCTAATATACACAGTTTGGCCAGGGATACGATATCGCGTTACATTCTTCATTAGTTTGCCATTAGGGTAATAGACATTTGCAAATCAGCGTAATAAGCAGGGAAAAGCTGGCAGAGCAAATATTCAGTGGTCAATATGTCAATCTGTTCCCCATGGTGTCCAATCACATGCAATTTGAATATTTGTACAGGAAAAATGAACGGGCTTACGTTTATGGTACTTATATCTTGACCGGATGTAAGCACAAGATAGCCACTCCAAATCCTTGAATGTGCTGCCCACAATTTGTGCTAATTAAATGGCTTTAAAAATTTAGAAATGAATAAATTCAACTTCAAAGGAAATAAATTATATTTCTTGGAGCAATCTGAAAACTGTATGTTTGATTAATTCAGATTCTACGCTGCCGTACTAAAGGTTATTTCACTCATATGACATCGTGCCAGGCCAATCAGTGGACGCTGGCAACAGAAGACTCCAAAATTCATTTACAGAACAAAAACAGAACACCACACTAAATTGGAGAACTGATGCCCTTTTTATAGCTCGCGGCAAAGGAGGCACCGACCTAAAAATCTGCTTCTGAAAACTGAAGTAGCCATTCTTTTAAACCTAAAACTAATCTGGCAGTCATACTTAATAGCAGTGCACTGAAGGAACATTATCTTTCTAACAGAACTATTGAGGTGACTTCACATGACTTGCTTTAAATGTCGCTATTTTTTCATTTCTCGGTTGGAATATGGAGCCTTCATAAGTGAAATGCCCTTGAGCATAGAGTAACCACCAATCAATCAAAGCATAGCTGAACCAATTCTACCCACCAACAACCCCCCCCTCTAAAAAAGAGAGGGGAAAAAAGAAATAAATCCAAGAACCACCTGGTTCCCCTCAACCAGCCTTAAACTTCATCAACTAGTGATCTCTAATGAGATGAGATGGGTAACAACAACAAGGTTCTAAAATTAGACTAACCTCTGGTGAATCTAGGATGGTCAGCCACTGTGGTTCTACATTAGCCAATCAACAGGCTTCAAACTGTTCTGTCCATTAGGAGTTTACTAAGATTTACATTTACCAGGTATGGTTCATGTAGCTAAATTTACCTTGTCTGTGGTGTAGACGTAAGCATCATAATTTCGTTCTGTGGTTAAGGCTGATTGATTGATTGATTGATTGATTGGTGGTTAACGCTGTGATTGATTGGTGGTTAACGCTGTGCTCAAGGAGGGTATATCACTTATATAAATATGACGGCAATGTATTCCAACAGTGTACAGCGACTCACAACCAAAAACTGTAAAGTCACTTTAGTGTTATCACTGTTGGAAAGATAATGTTCCTCCAGTGCTTAGTATGACAGCATGAATATATATTTTTACTTATATGACAGCACTGTATTCCAACAGTAGACAGCAGAGCTACTCTTCACACAACCATTAAATGTGTAGTTGCTTTAGTGTTTTTGCTGTTGGAAAGATAATGTTCCTCCAGTGTGGTTAAGGTAACCCTCAACATATAGCTAAACCTGAACCTAAAATGGTTTAATTTTTTATCGTAAAATATAGATACAAAAAAGTTAATAATAAAAATGAAAAAGTCTGCAATCATTTGTTTGAAATCTGTGAAAACAAAAACTGGCTACCTCTCTATCCCAAATCCCAAATTACCTCCCACCTTATTATAACCTCCCCCTTATCACCTCAAAATACATAAATAAACAAAAAGATAAAGCTAACAAACACCCGGTAAAGTTAGGTCTGAATTTGCCATCATCCACCATTGAACTCAAAGTAATTGATTGATTGATTGGGATTGGGGTTTTATACCCGACTTAACTTGAGGTAATTTCACTTGTATGACGGTGTGCCAGCTCAGTCGGTGGGGAAACCTTAAACCATGCTGGCAACACAAAAAACGTCTCGACACATATACAGGACCAAAAACAGGACCACAACAAACTGGCTTCCTGATGCCTCTTAGCTCAGAGATCAGCAGGGCACAGGAGACTCCCTGGTCCAATCCAGCCACACGCAACTCCAAGTGATGAAATGAGAAACGACAATAAGATTCTAAACTTAGAGCAATGTCTGAGATTCTAGTATGGTCAGCCACGGCAGTACTACATGAACAAATTTAACAGGCTTCAAACACCTCTCTCTTTTAGGCCTTTAGCCAGATTAACATTTCAGTTGCCAGGAAGGAGTGGATATAGGTAACCTGCTTCAGGCTTCTATACAGGTCTCACTGCATCCGTCAGAAGGATTCTAATCTAATGACAAGAAATGTAACAAAAATCAACTGATTTATTAATATTACTAAAATGAAATTTCATGAACAGTTTAAAATCAGCTATTACCTGGAAATTGCTACAATCTTTCGCATGTTAATTATCAATGCACTTGCTCATCCTTAAATTTTTTTTTTCCTAAAAAATCAATTAAGAAATGAAGAAAATTTTCTGGATAGAATACTGCTGGTTATACCGTTGTGCTGCCAGGTACATGTACGATAAGACGTAAACTCACTGTTTTAGAGAAGTGATAAACTCTGAAGTTTGGTGAAAAGGAACTCAAAATATCTGTAATTTATGTGAAAACAAAAACTACCCCAGCCCCTTCTCTATTTCCCAAAACAACAAAGCATGAATGAATGAATGAATGACTGTTTTTTTTTGCTTATTGTTTTAAAAACATCTACAAATCAATTGATTTACATGAAATTTCTTTCTCCACCACTACCCTTTTCAACAACGAAAAATGGAAAAAAAATACCAGATGCATCTAGTGCTGGCTTTGGCTCAACTGCTTCACCAATGATCTCTAATGTGATGAGATGGAAAACGACAACTTGATTCTAAAATTAGATCAGTGTCTGGGATTCTAGGATGGTCAGCCATGGCGGTACTACATTAACAAATCAACAGGCTACAAACAAACCTCTCAGGAAGGCCTTACTAGGAACAGCATGGCCAAGACAGTAAGGCAAATGACAATCTAAGTTCTTAGGTTTGGATAAAGTCCCCAAATCTAGTAGGAGCTGGTTAATTCTTTCATATCTGAACTTTTATAACTATATTTTCCGTATGGGTTGTAAAAATCGAGGACCTGTATAGAACAGCCTTGGTGAGCTAAATCTGTCAGCTATTTATATGCAGAAGATAAAAGCGAATTTGACATTTCCATAATAGGAAGCTGTAGTAAAAGTGAAGAGGACGAAGCCTCGACTTGACAAGGTAATGATCTGTCACGTGACTTGGCGCTTATCACACGATCGTTTACAGAGGAAACGACTTTCATCACCGCTTACTGACAAAACGACTTTCAATGACATTAAGAACTGAACAAGAACTGATTGTACAGGCCTGTATTGTCATGTTTTCCAGGATAAATAAACCTATAAATCGGTCCTATACAATGTTCATGATAACCTATTAAACTGATATCTCTTGTGCTTGTCTTTGCTTTTTTTTCAAATATCCTATTGTTATGTAAATGTGCAGTTAGAAAAACAAATAATTCAAAATAATATTAATACAAACTTATGACCGAACTGACAATTTTTATTATAAAAATGAAATTTTGGACCAACACTTTGAAAGACTTTGGGTAAGCTATAAATCAGTCGTCAAAAAATGAGTTCAGATTACCATGGAAAGACCTTGTTGGTACTGTTCTACAGCACAAGCCTGGGGCCCGTTTCACAAAGCAATCTTAGGCTACATTCAACGTAAATACCATAGCGACCAGTACTGGAGGCATTGTGTTGTCATGGAAGTTACGTTCAATGTATCAAAGCTAAGATCACTTTGTGAAACGGACCCTGGTCTATTTAAGTTTTTAATAAAGTCAAATACAACATCCTTGTAATTTATAAAGACATTAAAGTTTCAAAATATTTAAATATCAGCATCTAAAAAGCTTTTTCATGTTAGGTCCCATTTATTATTTATAATGTTAAAGTCGTCATGTTTCTGAACCCTTGATTCACTACTAATATACATGTATAAAATAGCTCGTTCTCTGTATGGTGACTTAGGGACCAATAAAATATGGACATGACTATGTATCTTTAAAATTACAAGCGGAAAATAGTGAAATCCGTTTGACAATCAATGGTCTTATCCTATAAGCCTGCATAAAATTGAGTGTAGAAATTGTGTAATATTTCAGTTTGAACAAATGTGGGCCTTAAGGTATAGCTCAGAGGTTTTATTCTGGCATGGACATTTTTATTTTTTACATTGTATAATAAAATATTATCCCCATGTGTTTTATTGTAAAAAGTTTATCCTGTATCCTACAGCCTGAGCGAGCTATTTATATGCGGAGGATAAAAGTGAATTTGACATTTCCATAATAGGAAGTTGTAACAAAAGTGAAGAGGGACCAAGCAATGGCTTGATAATGTAATGATCCGTCATGTGACTTGGCGACTCTCACTGGATAATAGAACTAACAGACTACATGTATATTATAGCTTTCATCATCCCTACATGTAACTGACCAAACTGCTTTCTTCATTGCTTACTGACCAAACCGCTTTCTTCATTGCTGACTGACCAAACCGCTTTCTTCATTGCTGACTGACCAAACAGCTTTCATCATCCCTAACTGACCAAGCCTCTTTCTTCATTGCTAACTGACCAAATAACTTTCTTCATTGCTAACTGACCAAGCCTCTTTCTTCATTGCTAACTGACCAAACCGCTTTCTTCATTGCTAACTGACCAAATAGCTTTCTTCATTGCTAACTGACCAAGCCTCTTTCTGCATTGCTAACTGACTAAATAGCTTTCTTCATTGCTAACTGACCAAATAGCTTTCTTCATTGCTAACTGACCAAGCCTCTTTCTTCATTGCTAACTGACCAAATAGCTTTCTTCATTGCTAACTGGCTAAATAGCTTTCTTCATTGCTAACTGACCAAATAGCTTTCATCATCCCTAACTGACCAAACAGCTTTCATCATTTC
>JAVFBZ010162666.1:0-15061 GCA_032466195.1 Katharina tunicata
TTTACAAGTGATGAGGTAAACCACATTTTCAGAATCACAGTTTAAAACATCTGCCAAATGATAGACATTTTTAGTTTCTTCCCCGACGAAAAAGCCCTCCCTGGTATGTAATAGTCTAGCTTACATCTAGTCTTCATACATTAGGAAGACCTGCCTGACAATGTTACAGGGTGATTCTGATGTTTTCGCACAGGTACTGATTCTGTAGATTTCAGACTTAATCTTGCAAAAAGTCGCATAGAATATCCTCTGGGACTTAGCGCCTTAAAAAGAACAGAACAGGCCTCGTTAAAGGAAGCGAGGGTGCTACTATTCCTATGAAACCTTATTATTGGGGATTTAATAATTCGCTTAAAGGTATGCGGTGGATGAAAAGAATTAGCATGGAGTAGTTGATGGGTATCCGTAGGTTAAAAGAATACCTTATAATCTAACATCCCTGTTACAGCGAGATTGACACCTTTGTAGACTGTAACATCCACAAAATCTACACACGACAGGCTGATAGTAGCTTGAAGTTGAATATTTGGATCACGTTGGTTTAAAGTACAGATGAAGAGATTTGGATCATCACTAGAATGCTGCGAAGGATAAATATATCATCCAAATATCTAAGGTACAGGAGGAGCTGTTTACCACACTTTCCAAGGGCTTCATGCTCCCACTCTGCCATAAAAATAGAGGCAAAATTGGGACTGAATCTTTTGCCCTCAGCACAGCCTTTTATTTGCTGGTATATTCGACCATTGAATTCGAAATCAATACATTTCAAACTCAGTTCCAAAAGTTTCAGGACCTCAGTAGAGGGACGGCGTGAATCTGGATACCTATGGAAAGCATTTTAAACAGACTGAAGGCCAGCCTCAATATCAATATTGGTGTACATATAGATTCTACGTCAAGTGTCACTAATATGACGTCTTTATGAGCCTTTATTTCAGATAACTTAATCAGAAAGTCCTCGGTGTTTTTGGATAAAACTGGGGTGCCTGTTGGCGATTGGTTTGAGATGGTAATCAATAAGCTCTGAAATGTGGTAAGATTCCGAACCACAGGAGAGATAAAATATGTAAACATGTTATTGAATGGCAGGGCTATATAGCTGTGCCTAGAACATGCGCTCTTATAAATACGGCCCCGATAGACCAGTGTTGATGACCGTCGGAAGCCATCGAATGTACTGCGCACATTATCTCGGACGTGATACGATCATCGCCATTATTGCCGGAACTTTTTCACAGCCTATGGGTCAAACTGCCAATGTAGACAGATTCCACAGTTTCCATTAGTTTTACATTCAGAACATAATTTACTCCTTATCTAAATATTGCGCATCTAAAGCCGTATGAAATTCGCTCGATTAGCCTACCCTATATGTTTTCTTACGTGTTCAATGTCCATACGGCGGTAAATAGGCTTCCGGCAAACAAAATGTACCATTTTGATACATATTCATACACCTATCACAGCCGAGCTTAGTGATGACAGTGAAATAACGAGGAATCACGAGAGGATTTGCCGAATGGTATTTATGATACTGAAGAAAATTTTGTTGTTGTTAATGTTATATAGGTTTCATGTATTTTCATAAGCCTACCTAGATTATTTTGCTGAATAAGGTAAAAGTAGATATATAGGGGCTTACTTTCCATGAAATGAGCGTCCCACAATTGAAAGGTACATGTTACGTAGGCCTAAAGAAATTTAATCAGATCGAAATGAATTTGTGAGTATAACGGTTTGAAATGAATTAAAAGATTAATGATGAGTGTAAATTAGTTAAATGCCAATTGCCATTTTGCAAATAAACCGCTGCATCTTTTTTCCTCACGGCATCACCTTTACAGCGTCCAGACTTCAATATTCAATCTTCATAAAGTTTACCAAACATTTCCCGATCTTGTTGCACAAAAACAATCAGATTATATACTAATTCACGTGCAAATCGACCATTTGGCCTCCCTTTTTAAAAAGTCGACTACCAATATTTAGCTATGTTGTTTGAATACTTGAAATGCGGACGTTGTAAAGTCGATGCCATGAGAAAAATATTTTTATTTGGAAAATGCTTTTGGAGTGGAGAGGCCCGAGTTGTTTGGTCGTTGTGTTTCAAAACCTCTGTATATTAGCCTATATCTATAATATAATGAGGTACCGTAGGGACAATTTGAGAAAAAAAATGCGATTTCTTTACTTTTTTCTCTCCATTTTTCTCGACTGTGTGTCTGTCGCAAACAAAATAAACACGCAAAATGGTAAAATTTTAATAACATATAATATTTTTTTTGTATCCAACACATACAAGCCAGATGAATGACCGTGGACCGAGTGAAAAATGAAAATCGAAGTATCCAAATATAGGCCTATGTTGTAAGTTGAAATAATCGTTCTTTTCTGGTCTAATTTTAGCCAATTTCCCACACTATACGGGGATAGAAAAAATATAAAAGAAAGGCATTGTCATTTAAAAAAACAAAACAAACAAAAACGAACATGTATATACAGGCATATGCAAACAAGGCCAGACGGGAAATTGGGGTCAGTGGGGATATGTGGCACACACTTTGACCTTTGCTCTATTTCACTAGACCTTCACCTTTAAGTAGAACTTCCTTTTCTACTACGCAGTAATTGGGCTACAGTGAAAAATCTTGGGCTGAACATTTTAATGTTCTGTTAGTAAATGTCACATTTTCCCACAATTAGGAAGAGTTTATACTCTTGGATTGTTTTTATCTATACAATACTGTGCTGCCACGTGGAAATAAAAGAAAAATATATGGGGACTACTTTTTCGAATAAGATGAGGAAGTGGCGGTTGTAAGGTCACTAGGGAGTCATTTCCTTCAGACGGTAGATGCAGTGATGTGCCTTTCTAGAAGTGGAAAGTAACATTTTTCAGTTAACCATGGACGAGTGACACAATATATAATTATGGGGAGAAGATTAACACCGGGCTGAACAGACTGTTTCATCTTTGTGATTTAGTGTTGTGATTTGACGGAGTGCGCTGAAGTTGTATGTGTTTAGACTAGGCAACCATGATGGCCTCTGCCTTGACTTGACATTCACGGATCAAATCAACGGTTTATAGCTGATTTCAAACATTTAACAGACAAACATGTCAATGAGCAATGCCATCAGAGGCCTTGTGAGCCGTAACAAAAGACGACACCAGGAAGATGGTTATGATCTGGACTTGACCTGTATCCTTTTTCCATACCACCTATAGTCTTAAAGCTGCATGTCATTTCTTACTCAAACTAGTTGGTCCCTTGCTAGCCCAGTAAACTAGTACTGTTATACTACTACGTCCAGTTGCAGAAAATTTCAAATATTTCTGATCAAGGCAGTACTGCCAAAATTGAGCAAGTATGACTGTTGATATAAATATTTTTAAGCAAAGTTCTACTATACCATGCATGACTGAATCCTATAGAAGAGGTACTGTATGTCGCTTTTTATCCACGCCTGCTGATAGTTCAACTTCAACTCTGCCATGTTTGCCTCAATTCAAATGGTCAAAACCTGCATGTATGGCACTTGAATTGATGACATGATCATCTGATCATGGCAGAGTTGATATTGAACTGTGAGATGGCGAGGATGAAAATTGACATGCAATCTTGTTAAAATGGCACAGGAAGCCTGAACTATTAGGATTCTGTCATGCATGGTTTTATAGTTGTTGTTTAAAAGTCTTTATTTCACAGTTTATGCTAAAGTCTAATTACTGAGCTAAGCGTTCTCAAAAAGCTGATTTTGAGATTTTTGTTCTGTAAATGTTTCGGGGCGTCTTTTCTGTTGCCAACGTCGTTAAGGGTAGATTGGGCTGGCATGCTGTCATGTCACATTGTGAGTAAAGTGGGTACTTGGGTGGGAGCCTCCTGTGCCCTGGTGCTCTCTTAGCTAATGGCATAGTTTAGGGTGGTTTCCTACACAGTGCTACACCGATTAAACTGGCACGCCATCTTGAATGACTGAATGAATTGATACACCTGAGCAGAATACACAATAATTGTTTTGGTGCAAAAGTAGTCTGGCGGGAATAAAACTGCAAGGGGCTTGATCTATCCCGGTAAGATATTATAACAGCAAACAAACCGTAGATTATATCACATAAGTTATACATTGAGACTGTTGAAAGAAATCCACACCATATAACAATAAAATATTGTATAAACTATAGGCCTACATGTACATATCAGTAAGATACATATAACTTTTAAGGCAAGATTTAAACAGAGACTGGTGTTATGGATTTTAATTTTTCCGGTAATTTGTTCCATTCCTTGGGGCCCAACACACGTAGAGAGTTAAATGTATAATTAGACTTCAATGGTCTATACAAATTGAGGTTAGAGTTCTGGTGGGATATCCGTGTATAATAGGAGATATCAGGAATCAAATGATTGAAATAACCTTAAGTACCGTGTAAAACCCCAATCAAATAAAGAAACACCCGTGATAAGTATTGGGCTAAAAACGCTCTAAACCATTAGTAGTAGACTAAGCATCACTCATGTTGATTCATTGTGCATTAATTTTGTTCCATTTGGGATCATTCAGGTGTTTCAAAGGACCCATTTCTGTAGACTTTCTGTCTTGTAAAATTTGTAAAAAATGTTGCTTGTTAGGGCTGTGCTTCCAAGATAGAATATTACATACTGTACCAGAAGTTTGTCTGTATTTTATCCAGGAAGTAGGTCTGTGGGTCAGTAGGCTTGTAAAATGGACACCTGTTAAACATAATTCCATATAACCTTCACCAACTGACATACATTTAAAAAAAGTAAAGAGTGCTGTCATTGATTATCTGTTAAATACCATGATGTCCAACACCTTACTGGGGTTCTAGTTTATCTTTCAGATAAAAATTGATAAAGTGATACTGATATATGCAGTCTTACTTGAAGTCTTTCTTTACCTTGACTGTGACTCACCACACGTCATGTGCTGCATTAAGCCTTTGATTGATGCTATAATTTCCGTCCCTATAATTTACTTTATGAAAATTTAGCTCAAAACTTTTTTTCCCAACTGTTCAAGATCACAGGACACTTTTTTTATGGGCAGGAAATGCTGGGATATATTTATGTGCAGACTTATAGACCCTGGCCTTCAGAATCTATAACTTCAGTGTGCATTATATAAGAGGCCTGTAGCAGGTTAGACTAAAGGTAACTGTAGATTCAGTCGAGAGGTGAAAGTTTCTTCCTCATCATTGAATATACCGGTACCTGTATATTATACGGAAAAAATCCATAAAATGAAATCATTTTGTTTTGTTTAGATTTATAGGAGTTACACATCAGTTAATGGCCCAGGTAATCACAGTTTGCATCATTATACAGCAGATGACAGCTTCAAACTATCAATATCTCAAGTTTGTTCAACTATTATTGTGTTAGATATTGTCCTACATTAACAAATCATGTTTTTCATTTTATTTTATATCCGGTCGAAGACTCTAAGTAGAAAAAAACTGTCCTGGCAATCAACACCTTTATAACACTTTATATCATCTTACACATTAAAAATAGCTGACTCTCAAAAAAAAAATGTTTTTAAACAATCTACCACAAACTTCTCTTGTGGCCATGTGAAATAGGTAAACTCATATATATTGTCTGCCCCTTGGCCATTACAGTACAATTAACAGGTAAATCTAGAATAACGGACAGAAGATGAGAACAGACCTGAAGTCAACAAACCCTTGCTTATTGAATTAACCATCCTCACAATGTCTAAGTTTAGCTCCCTTTTGACAAAGCCAATACTCTGGGAAGCCTTTACAGAATTTGTTGATCTGTTGTTTGGAGTGTTGTAAGATTTCCCCTGTGTTTTTAGTCAGTCATTGGTATACTTGTCATTATATGGATTGAAAATTCCAGAATGTTTTTATTTGGCTGGTCTGTTATGATAATCAGGATCATGTCAACACCCACTATTTGGCTATGGCAACCTTGACATCCACAATCTTCCACAAGTCTGCAGTTATTCTTGGACCAGTATGGCTTTCTGTACACTTCAGTTCAATAAACATATATGTAATTCTACATCGAAGTACAATCAGTGGTACTAATATAACTTCATGTTAACTTGGGACTTGGGGCTCTAAGTGGTATATTGGAAGATTACAAAATAAACACCACATCGTCAGAAACAATTTATATTTGCCTGTGTCAGGCTGTGAGCTCTGGAAGTTAAAATCAAGTGTATCTACTTATAATTTGTTAAAATGGCATCAATTTTATCTTAAGGACTATATTTAATGTCTTCCCTTCATTATCGCATTTAAATAAAAAAAATTAATTAGCGATGTGGGTTGAAAAAATGTAAACTTCATTAAGGCTAAAGGGAGCCTTAAGCTTGGCATACACGTAGCGAAGCTACGCGACTCGATGCAACTCAACTCATTTTCACCCCATCCGGGTAGTTTGACTCGCACGCAGTATCGCCAACTGTAATGTATACACACAGCAACTGTTAATGACTGATGCATACATGTATGCTGTTCAAGTCATAACGATGCACTTACATTCAGCAGTATATCACGTGACTTCAGTTTGTGTCGCGATTGGTTTCTTCAACAGCGACTGAGGCAGACTGCTGACAGAAGTGTATTATACACACAGCGACTCGATCCGACAAGACTGATTGGTTTGGACATGGCCAGAAATTGGCGATCATCAACAAGACAACAACTGCCGCTGATTCTGTGTATACACGTAACGGCACAACGCAACTGTAGACAACTCACAACTGATCAGTCAAGTATCGTCGCAACGTTACGTGTATGCCGAGTTTTACATATGTACATGTAGTTTTCACAAACTTCATATATGTATTCATTTCTTAAATATACAGTAGCAACAAAAGCATCAAAGGTTATAAACTCCACTTTAAACATGCATTTAACTAAATATATTAAATTAACAAACAAAAACAACTTGAACTGAGATATTATATTAATTTAAAGTACTCCTGAACTTATGAAATATTATTTATTGGCTGAAAGTGAAACATGGTGACAATGGTGTCATAACTGTTTGAGTAAATATTGACAGATGACCTCACCTACCCTGAGGTGTCTTGTTTATTGTCCAATTACTAAATGATAGAATATAAATTATAATCAAATCTCTTATAGTCACAACTACAGAAATTATGATATTTACTTTGTTTTAGTTAGACATTCATTGTACAAAGAAAGACTTAACATTAGTAGTACAATGTAGACTAGTAGACCTATCTGTTCTAAGGATGCCACAGTTAAAACACATGGTCATATTTTTAGTATATGTAGCATAATGATTCTCTGTGGCTTTAACTTAATCCCTGGCACAGAATGCAGATGCTGGCAAGGGAAGTAATTAATCAGCTGTTCCCTTTGAACAGCTCTTTCCACAGACTTTAATAAACATCAGATTTGCTGAAAATGCTGCAATCTCTGATTATTTCTACTAGGCTAACCATTGAGATGAGCCATTTCTAATAGCCACATAGTCTAGGAATTCCAGATGCTAATAATTGATGTCGGTACAGTTATCTCCTGCCAGTTTCTTTTAGGTAGCCCATCTGTTTGAAATGAAAGTCAAATGCGAAAATAAATCATGACTGGTATTAACTATAATCACCCATGTAAAAAAGCCTGCAACCGTACAACCATACTTTCAGTTACCGGTAAATCCTGAGACTTGTGGGAGAAATTTAACACTATGTCCAGCGGTGCTTATAATGACTTTGCTTGATTGTAACCATACTGCTACTACATACAACTGGTTATGTGAGGTACATGTACCTGAGATATTTACCTTTTTAAAAGTAAATAAGGGCCCTAGCTACCTTTTGGTCATTTCTCAAACTGGTTATAAAGTTTGAATTTGGGCATGGTACAGACTAAAGCAGGCTTCGGGTTTGTTTAATTTAATTTAATTTTTTTTCTGTTCAAGGGTTACAGGCATGCACAGCTTAAATGCCAATATGGCTCAAAATGTTATAAATATTCCATAAAGCTATTTGAAAGCTTTAGCTGGGGGAAAGGACTGAGGTTTGCCTAAATCTGGGCCAAGCACATTCGTGGTAAAATACAAGATTCTTCTGATATCTGGGTTAGGCTGGAAATACCTACATGTGTATTAACTACATGTGTGCCAAGGATATGACAGGGGGGGCTTTGATGTAAGACGAGATATATGTGTAGATATAGGTGAGATGTAGTTATTATTTGGAGATCTCATTGAGGGCTATAGAACCAAAGCCTCTTCGATCCTTCTGTCAGACCAGTCCTTACTTCAGGCACATATATTTGTACATGTGCTCTCTACAAGCCATTGTGAAACCTGCCAACTTTCACAATTTCAGGCAGAAGAGACGGAAGATGAAGGTAGCTCACAACCCTGGTGTTCTCTGGGCAGCTGTGCTAATAAAAGGAGCTTGAGGAGAAGTGGCTGAAACCACATGCTCTATATCTTAATGAACATGTGTGCCTCATAGAGTTCCTCTAAACCTCTTAATGGTTTGGCTGAAAAATGGTTAAAGAACACTTCTCCAGTGGAGTTTGATGACCTTAGTGCATATATACATGTATTATATATGCATCTTATAATCAAAGAAGTTTATTAATGTTTATCATGGGACTTGTTGATTTAATATGTTAATTAGGTTAGTGATTAGGTGTAGGTTAATAAAAAACGACTGTGTCAGGAGGGTGTTTACTCAGTTACCTGTAAACTTATGTAATATCGAAGCCTTTCAGCTGTGTGCCACACCCACCCTGGGTCCTCCTTCATTCCCCCACAGATGGAGAAAATGACATCAGGAGATATGCTATAGTTCACATAGCCATCTTAAAGACTCCCCTCAAACCTATAGATACAGTTAATGAATTACATACACATGTCTGGCAGTACAGGATAATAACACATGTGCTTCTTTTTTGTAGTCTTTATTAATTTTGAGACACCACACACAACTGTGACACCAGTCAAGGGCAGTATATTTGGAGCTTACATGTATATATTACCGTCACACTTTGAATTGGAGGAACATTATCATTTCAACACAGCTAACATTTGATTTCAGTTTACACTGTTCGGCTGTGTAAGAGTAGCTATCTCATTCTGTTAAAAAACAAATTAAAAACTTACATTACATGTAGCTGCCGCTTTACAGTACATGTAAGTCACATGCAATTGTACTTTTAATCTTGTAATTGATCATGATGATTTTAAAATGTTCATTTCACTTTTATAGTGTTGCAATGCTAACCGTTTGGTGTGAGAGGTTTATTCATGAACTTTACACAGAGTTACCCTTTCAATATTATTATTGGGGTTGTGCCATGGTGAATGTATACAAAAAATGAATTTATGTAATATAGCTTGCTTCTTTAATAGCCAGTTAAATGTATTCATGATACGTTAGAAAGAAACCATATGAATTTTCAGATACATGTAATCAGTGTACATACATACGTATACATGAACATGTATTTTAGTTTCTATATGATCAGCTTTGGTAAGACTCAAGGTTGTCAGAATGATTTTGATTTGATTTTTTATTTCACCATAAGTGTAAAACATTGTACAGTGGAATGATTTAAGAAAGTATTTAGAAATGTTTTTAGGCATATTAGGAAAGACTAAGCTGTTAAATATGATAAGTTATAAACTTTTCTCTAGTTTTGCGATATAAATGACAAAAACAAATTTCATTCTCTTCAGAATTGTCTGCATGTCTTAAACAAAGAAAATTAGGCTTAAATTTTTGGGAAATAGAAAGGGTTAATTCCACCATTCATTAATTGTCAATTTGCACGGTGAGACAGTGAAATAAACCAGGTTTGTTGTACAGTTCAGATTGCATCGAATTGGATGCAATGCCAGTGACTGTGCCACACCAAGACCAATACTCACCCTGGCATTTTCTCATCAAATGTAGTGTCCTTAGAAATACATGTATGCTGTGAAATTTCTGCCCGTTGGCGAAACATGCCCTTTTTAAGTTTGTGAGTTTGATATGGGACCAGATGTGGAAAACACTAGACTAAATGTGACATCAATCTACACACATATTCCTGTGTTTTTAAGTGCTACAACTACAGGTATTTTGTCTCAATTTCTCTTTTATAGTAATTTAAATGCAATATTAACACCGTGTTGTGAATGTGATACAGAACACATTATGAAGTCCAATATTTAAGCCATCCATACAGTTCGTCTGAGTTGTTTAAAAAAAAAAGTAGTGTCATGCAAATTAGTTGTCACTTAGGCAAATCTGTATCTGTCAGGAATTTGTATCTGTATTTATTTCACTGATTAAGTCTTGATTTACACGAACAAGACAGGGTTTGAATTCAATCTCTCTGGTTACACTGCATTATTTGTCTAGAATTCTTGCAAATTGCAAAATACTTTTTTGAACCAGTTAATATTTTATTTTAGATTTGTTTTTCTGTTTGAATGATGTCATCTGGATCTGTTCAACAAACATAATTGACTTATTTTGATCCAGACTGTGTGACAAAGCTGTACTGTTCAACACACAGGAGATTATTGATGAGAAGTGAACAGAGATCTCTGAGACAGTGCTGCCCAGGCCCGGCTTTGCTAGATCCTCCACTAACAGGATTGTTAGTTTGCCATTTGCCATGAGCCTATTGTTAGCTGTAAGATGTGTGTCAGTGGGACAAAACCAACACTCATTCTGGCTGGTTATTTCCACTGATCTAACACTGACCTACTTCCTCGCCAATAAGAGCCAGGTAGCTGAGGTTTGCTCAATCACCCTATGTCAGCAGAGCTTTGGCTACAGGTGCCTTATCATTCACTTAACATGCTTGTAGAAACTACTGTTAGGATTTACTCCCACTTCTTCAGCATGCTGTCTTAAGCTGTCTTAAGCTGTCTATTAGAACTATCTTTCTTTTTACTCTTCTGCTTGGATTTTCAAAATAGTCCCAATACAATGAATTTTGCTTAAGTAAGCTTAGGATAAAACTGGGTTGTTAAAGAAACATACATGTATACTTGAAGAATAAATGATTTGATGGGAGTTGTGAATTAGTTGCAAAAGCTGAATTCTGATATGTACATGTACTTTATGTACTTAACCTTCAATAAAACTGTAATTGATTTTCCTATAGTGTCATCCGTCAGTCACTTTGTAAGAAAGATAATTTCATGGAGATGAAATTTTCTTTGTCTACATTTGTCTAGATAGAAAAGACACTATTTAAGTGTTGGTGGTTACTGTAGAGAAAGAATCACAGCCAATACTTGGAGAAAATGTACATGTAGCTCAGTCAGTTAGAGCACTGGACTTGCTTGCCAGAGACCCGAGTTCTAAGCCGGTGAAGGCAAGCAAAATTTTCTTTCTCTATATTTATACAAAAATAAAAAAAATGTTAGTTTGTTTCCAATAGCTCCCGTAAGTGTGAGGGTGTCAGAGTTAATCCACATGAATTAAGTGAAGTGAATTGTGGAAATGGAATTGTGTGCCTCTTTTTTTTTTAATGTGTTTGTATAAGTTTCAATTTAAATTGGCATATAATTGTTCAGACATCAATGCATTATGGGCTCAGTAAAATGGATAGCTTATTAAGTGATAAGCCATTGAAAGTCTTCTCTGAACAGGCGTGCCATAATTATCAGATATGAGTCAATGGCGGCACATTACACTGGCCTTACATAGACAGCTGACGAGACTTCATGTGACATATCTCTGGTTATTTCTGTTTTCCATTGGACATTAACCCTGTCTGTAAATGATATAACTAAGCTCCAGTCCACTCCCAGTAATCTCATCTATCTACCTCTTCAAGTTGACAGGGCATCATAAAGTAGAAATTTACTAAAATAATTTCCTACTTCAATTTGGATAAAATGTAAACAGTTCAAAGATGGTTATTCTATTTTCTTGTTACCTTGACATCTACATCAAAATAATAGATCCACTAATGTAAAAGTTCAATTTTGCCTGAATACTCAAAATGCCCATGTATCTTACATGTAGTTCATGCTCTATTAAGAGATAACTGCCATATACTTATTTTAAAATGTTGCTATATGTACTAAAATTTTTTTTTTTTTGAAGTAGCCAACCATTTGGAAAATTTATTAGCTCATGTAAATTACATGTTTCTGGTGAAGTACATATTAAAAATAATTAAAACATTTTTAGAACGTAGAAAGTTATTGGCTAATGTTACAAGTACTATACATGTATGTAAGTTCATAATGTCTTATGATCTTGCATTCTAAAATAGATAATCAAATCTTTCTCCCTTCCGTCAAGTTTTTGACGCTTAAGATACATGTATTGACTGGCCATCTTGGTCACTTAGAATGAGTTAGCCCTCTTTGCTTTTTGTAGAAAGCAAGTTAACATGTGATTAGATGATACTGCTTCACGATTTTATCTATTTGTTCTGCCTTTTACAGACTTTAAATTGAATCGGCCCCATAACAACTTTTTTTCACTGTTTAATTTTAAATAATTTGGTTGTAAAATTAAAACGATTCATTCACCAGCACACTTTTTTTGCGGAAACGTTACTGCAACAAGAACCAGGATGGCCTGTCATTACATTAGTGCTAGTAACCTAAGGTATGAGCCGATTTTAGTATGATTATCTTACTGTATTTTATCTCATAAAATGCATTAAACTGTAATAAAATGCTCTTAATGTTAGGCTTCTGGAAAGAACACCTGGGAAAACCATGCAACCATACAGCCAGTGTTCTAGTGAAATCACAAGTTTGGGGAAAAATTTGGAAAATAATGTATTAATAGTCTTATGTAAAACAGAAATTCCCCAATTTTTGTTAAATTTTTGTTTGTAGAATTTTTTAACATTTTCCAGGGGTGCGCATAATTAACTTACATACAGTACATGTGCATCAAACATATGCAACTAACATCATGCATGTATGAAGTGTAAATATAGTTACATGTACATTTTGACAACTTGAGTTTTTATGGCTTGATTATTGCATCTACAAACTGCTTACTAGGATGCATGCAGATCAAACAGAACTTTAATTTTGTCACTTTCAAGGCTATATTATTTAGTAAAATGAAGCTTACATAATTAATTTTGAATGTTTGACTTCATATTAATTTGCCTGCTATGAACCCCTGATTGAATTTAAATGTGTGCATCTATTGAACCTGTTTAAAACCTGTGACTACTTTGTCCTGCTTTAATTGACTAGTGTGATCCAGTCCTGCTTTCACTGGTTAGGTCAACATGACCTGACCTACATAAGTTGTTTGCTTGTCAATCACCAAGAAACCATTATACATGTAGAAGTAAGCTCTGTAATCATACAATAGACTTCTGGCAATCTTACAGCTATTGGGACTTTTTTTTTTAGGTGAACAAAGTTCACTTTGTATTATTGTTTTGTTCAAAGTGTCTCACATGTTTATTAGTTCCCTTGGTTTGAATAGGCCATGACATGTTAACAGGTTAGAGAGTAATCAATCATAACATCAATGTATTTTATGGTTGTAGTTTGCCATTTATAGCTCCAAGTACAATATTAAAAACTGACATGATATGAAATGTGGTGATTTTTAACATTTGCTGCCGGTTTACATCTACATATAACATGTTCAAATCAGATCTATGTCTTTGAAGTTTCTACCATAAATTTGGTTTGATGAAAACATATGGGCTTCAAAATAATGAAGGCCCATATAAATGTCAATTAAACTGTGATGGCATGATTCTTTTTCATCGCGAGTGATCTGATTGAAATCTCCTGTGCCCTGGTGCTCTCTTAAAGGGGCATCAGGAAGTCGATTAGTTGTAATGTCCTGTTTTTCATCCTGTAAATGTCTTGTGGCGTCTTCTATGTTGCCGGCGTCGCATAGTCGTTTTTTTTGTTCACCCATTGGGCTGGCTCGCCGTCATGTATAATAAATGAAACAAGTAGGGCTTAAAACCCCAACCAATCAATCCCTTTTCATTAAAGTCCTGCCAAATATGTTTTGCCAAAAGTTATGAAATGTTGATTGTTGTTAATTAAATTACTTCCCATTCTTTTAGTAGAATTGAATTCAAGCAAGAAAAATCAAATAAAGCTAGCAGAACTTTTGACACAACAGTCACTCAGATGGCTCATCATAGCATCTTTAACCTGCGATCCTCAGTGTCACTTTTCTTCCAATCACACCACAAACCCCAGTCATTTATACTCTCAGAAAATGATTCAGAAAATGTAAAATATTAATACATCTTCATTTTCAAACATTGCAAGAATTTCATTAAAAATGGTCTTTTGAAAGTCAGTTTTATCCATTATTTTATTTGAATGGTTCCAGTATCTGCGGCACTTTTTGAATATGAATTGTAGTTGACAGTTTGACACTGTATTTGATTTTTTGTCTTGTTGTCAGTATATATTCCACAGATGACTTAGTAAAAACACTACAATAAACTATTGTCTTGCGCTAAATACACAGAGTGATGCTTTCACTGTACTGCTGTACATGTGTTTATAAGTCTGTACATTGGTACATGTATTTGCTGGGTTGTACATGTATATTGGTTAAATAAGAAAAGTGTGCAGTCCACTTTCACTCCTGTATTGTCAGAGGTGTTAGGTCAAAGGGTCAAACCAATTATTTTACAAACACCAGAGCAGAGCCTATTAATACAGTAGACTGGTCCATGGTCAAACTACATGTACCTTAATACATATAGCTCATGGCTAGAACAGAAATACACCTGTGAGTCTGTGACCCAGGTGTACAAGGGAGAGAAATAGTCAGGACCAGGAATTGGTACAAGAAATATTTTATGTGGTTCCTTACAAAACATTAAATTAGACTTGTACATCTTTTATAATACATTGATAAAGTGATTGATTTATTACAATACGGTTAATGTTACATTAGAAAATAATAATATACATGAAATTGGGACTGTATATGTCATTGTAAATTAATGTGATGGGTCATTATTGCTGTATCCTGGAGACAATGTAAGACTAAGTGTTCAAAACACCCAAATCAAATACATATGTACATGTATGGTATGTATGTACAG
>JAVFBZ010162677.1:0-14094 GCA_032466195.1 Katharina tunicata
GCTTCAATAAAGAAGTTGGAATCCATAAAGTTATGTCTTCTATTACCTCAACTTCTAAATGCCGCTCAAACAATTTGTATTTATAAGGTAAATTGGTGTTTAAAGTTGTGCTTAAGAATATTTCACTAATATGACTGTACAGCTATTAACAGCAAGACTACCACAGCTGGTCAGTGCGTAAGGTCAGTGCGTAGTGTTTGCTCGGTTGGAAACATAATGCCCCTATGGACTAACAAACCACAGCATGGAAGTAAGATCAAAACATACTGCCCCTTGCGGTAGGGCTGTTGTTATAAAACATTGAGAGCTTGTTACTAAGGAAGTAGATCTGATGTCTGTCAGAGACAAGCTGGTTAGTTCCTGGTAAAGACAGATAAGAAGGCTAGTAACTTTCACATGAATTAGCCAGGGTATTCCTTAATGGTTCGACTTACATCTGCAAGGTTTTTAACAGATACATGTATCCCCTGGCCCTTGGTTTTTCACCATGCTATGCCATAATGCGTTGTCATCATATATTTAACTGAATTACCTTTACACATGACATTAAAGACAAAATAAATGTAAATGAATAACTTGATTATTAAGTTGACAAGGTTTAAACTAATTATATCCAAATGATTATGGTTGAGAAATTTAAGCTATGTGCCTGTTCTATTTACCAGAATACTGAATGATTATTTTCAGTTTGCACATGCTGATAATTTTAACCTTCAGGGCATAGACAAAATTGTTCCCCATTAGCAATAGTTCAGCTCCAGCTCACCAGGTTGACTGTATCGGGTCAGTCTATATTTAAACACAGGTGGATATTCTAGTGATATATTATAACCTAGCAAAATTCCATAACACTTTTAGCATAGGCTAGCTAGTTACTATAGTAGACTACATGCACACTTAGCCCTCTGTGTGTGTGTGTATACATTGAGTGCAATGCATTAGCATATCAAAATACCAATCTCCTAAAAGAGAATAAAATCTTGAAAGCAAAGTGTTAAAAAATAGAATTATTCAATGAATTTTATAATCCTGTTGTTTTAAGTTTAAAAAATTGCGATAGTCTTCTCTAGGACACTCCAGAAAATACCTTCTACTGAATAAGATTCCTAATCTGGAGTATTTTTTTTTTTTAAGGGAAAACAATAAGGTTAATTCATTCTGTATTGAGGAAATAAATTGAAAAGGATTTTTTTTTTCTACATTCAGGAAATGGGCATTTATTTATCTACTACTAAAGATAGCGCAATATAATATAAGAATAAAGATGTATTGGCTATTGGTCAATTCTTTTGCTTTACAAAGTTTTTAGAAACATGAGCTTTGGATACATTTACATTTAAACTGGCTACCTGGAGTTTTATTATTTTCTCTGGTTTAATTACACTATGACGAATGTAGCTTACTAGATACCAGTTGAAAATTTATGATTCTGTAGCTACCAGTTGGAAATTAATGATTAAATAACTACTACATGTAGTTTGAAATTAATAAGTAAAACTGGTGAAAGCACCTTGTAGCTACTGTAAGTGCTGGTGGGCTATAACCATGATAACAGTCAACCCTGAATCAGTGACTTATACTTGATTACCTGGCCCTGATTGACCTTTAACATACCTGTCCCAATTAAGACTGGGATAGGTCAACAGTAATACATCTGTTCCTCACCTGTGAAACTCCTTCGCTCATAACCATATTCTTACCCAAATACACTGCAATCTATGGAAGGATGTTCTAATTGGGATCTGTGTGTCTTTATCCTGTATGCATAAGTGGTGGTGGTGGTGGGGGACTGTGCTGCTGTTTGGTTTTTTAGTTTGTTTTTTTAAACAAATTTTGTAAGTAATGTTTGCTCTTATATATAATTCAGAGCGAAGGCTTCATTTCTGCTTGAAGGAACTGCATCTGCCCCACAGCCAATATTCATTAGTAATTTCATCTTGGCCAACTTAAAGACAGCTCACACTACACTTATAATGGATGACAACTTGTTTTTGAGTAACAATTCAACATTTCGGTTAAGATCCTAAAACCGCTCTCAAGCTCAAGTTTAGATCCTGAGAAACTGTTCAAGCTGAGTAACAATGTAATGTTTCGGTTTACATCCTAAAACTGTTCTCAAGTTTTTGAAGTTAAATGCTACTGCCTTTAAATCCACAATGCTTGAAACTTTAAGGGACCATAATAGATACAAATGAAAAGGCTTATATATACTATTTATCTTATTTGATCCAGATCAAATCGAAAATAACTTGGAAGGATCATCATATATATAATCTTTAAAAAATGAGCTTTATTATTTTTTTCTTGAATATTGCCGTTAAAAAAAAGTATTGTGGATTGGTTCCAAAGTTAGGCACTTGATTGTACTTGTACTTTGTAAATGTATATATAGCCTTCCTATAGTTCTCTGGGTGGTTGAATGGACAGCGATATATATTTGTTACAACATGTAAAGAGAGACAGTACAAGCATACTTACACTGTAGGTATATATTCTCCTGGGAAGGCATTTGTTGTATAACTGATAAGTAAACAGGTTTTACCAACAGCCCTGAAAAAAATGAAACATAAAAAAATCTTAAGTTATATGGTTTTAAGGTGGCACACATGTTGAAATAATTACTGACTGGATAGAAATTAAATAAACTTCAGGTTGTAAACAAATAATAAACACGGTTAATACATTCAATATGTAGTTATTTGTTTAATGCATGGAATGTTTCACACTGAATGAATTATACTACAATTGTAATATACTATAAATGGGAAAACTACAAACATATGTTAATGTAATTACACACTGGCTTGAAATCTTCATGTATATCCATTATGTATTCATATCTCTAGATGCCCCATGCTTAAATTATAGTATAATACAAACAACTTATGATCATCAGCAGTGGGCAATTAGCACTAAGTAACTTGTCAAACTTCAGAAATCCAACAACATGTACATCCCAAACTATTTCCAATGGTTAATTACTTATGTATTGACAGTAATATTGAATTGATTGCATCTTGGCCTAGGGTGTATTATAAACATACATGTAGGAACAATCTTGTCTGTGTCTAAATTCTATATAGATTTTCTCTACATTAAACAGTTACTGTCAAAAATTAACCTGCTGCTAGCCAAAGACCCGAGTGCGAATCCCGGTGTAAGCCAGCAAAGATTTCTTTCTCTACATTGATAAAAATATATATAAATTGACCAGGAGGAACATGGGAAAACGCAAAACAAGCCGTCATTTTCTCAGAACACATTTGTCAATTTTGCAATTCCACTGCGTTTTTTTGTGACACCTAATATAGAGAATTTGTACTGTAACAAAATGGTATCAAACTTCAGCTTCTCACATTAATAAACGGATAAAAAATCCCTAAAAACGGTGCGCAATATATTTTGTCAACCTCAACACAGAACCTTTGTCGTGAATTGTTGGCTCTGTTTCAAAATAAAGCTAATTAGATTATTTAATCCTCCTTACATTATCCAATGGCACTGTAACCATTCACTACTTTTATCGGCCTTTGGTTTGGCTCAACAGAAGTATATGATGTATGAATATATGATAAATGGACATGTACATGTAGTAAAGAGCTTTCCATGCACAGAAAGTTGAGAGCACTGGTATATGTAATTTGTTTGACAAGCATTCAGGAAGTGAAAATTGTAGGCTGACCTTTATAAAATGAGGACAATAGTATGGTATACATCCTACCCAAAACTAACAACGGCAGTTTCCAATTTGGGACTACACAGCCTTTAGACATGTCATAAGAGTGGGCTTACTTCTCCACCACGATGTACAATGTTACTTACAAGAAGTAAATTTTGTATCAAATTTAATGGCTATTAAAATCAATGATTAAGATCAGACAAATGTTATAAATGATTCGTGAACAAGAGTGATTACTTATACAAACAAAAAAGTTAAATTTTTGGGGGGCAATTTTAACTACTTTGCTGAGCGAGATGTCATTTAGAAAATATTAAGTGACTGCAGCTCATTGGTCTCCATCAAAAACGTGGCCACCATAAATAATGATTCTACAAATTCAGCAACCACTATCCCTTCACAAATACTTCATTGAAAGACCAAATTGGGGTTTTTCATCTGGTTTTAGCTCAAATTTGTTTCAAATGCATCAGAAAAATTATTACTTTTAGCCTCAAAACACTAACCAAAAATATGAAATATGACATATGAGACATCCAATGCTAGTAAGTTCAGAAAAGTATTACAACCCACTAGTATAAATCTAATGGGAAATTCTATGTATGTAGGTGTGAGGATAGGCCCCTGTTGATAAGGCTTAATACTATATAGTATACACTTGGAAGTCCGTATGATTGACATATGCTGTGCTAAACCCTTCATTTCTCTCTGCTGACCTACATTGTCTATGTGAATCAGGACTAAAAAAAAAGAATAAAGATTAGTCAGCGGTGCAACTGTGGAGCTGAAAATGGGCTGCCTTTCTTTTAGCCTCTAACTTACACAGTCTCACACTAAAACTGGTTTAGCTACAGTTAGAAGGCTGGGCAATACATGTACTTCTATGGCTTAACTATTAACAATAAAACTTGAACCTCAACTCTTATGACATTCCAAATGCAAAAGTGATTTAGTACACTTGTGCTGTCCATTTTAAAAACACTTTACATTCATCGTGTACCGTATGTAAAACCTTAGACTTATATGTACATGTATCCTAACTTGTGTACCTTCCATGTGTTACAAAGATCCAATTCTGTACATACATGTACATATAGGTCTACCGAGTGAATTAGTGTCTAAATATACTTTCATAAGTCAGAACTAAACAATGGAGATACAATAAGATCATCAGTTACCTCCCATCCTGTCAATAGTATTGCATGGCTTATCTTGATGTTAAATTTACAAAAGTCAGGGAAAATTAATCAAATAACCATTGAAATAACTATATCTTAATTCAATCAAAAAAGTATCTGGGTCAATGGGTAGGGCATATTGGAATGTGTGGTTATCAACACATCTCTCCACAAAACCTGAAAGACCTACATGTATTTTATTTATCAAAAAAGACGCAATCACACCAGGTCACAATAATATTCATTAGTCACAGGAAAGGTTGACAGATTGAGAATATTTCACTTGTCTGTAATGCTTAGCTTACCTGATGTACTTATCAGTAGTATAGAAAATATGTAAATTGTAAAACAGGACACTGGCCAGAACAGGCAACAATCTTGTGTTTGTCATGTTTGTTTTCTGTTTCCTGGAGGTTATTTCACTTGTACGCAGACTTGAAAGTAGATGCAGAGTTCTGTATTGTTAATCTATTAGTCTACTACGTAATCCATATATAACGATACAGAACAGTACTGAACAAAAATGTGTAATTTTAAGTTTTGGCACTTATTGGTTTTAATTTTTTCAATTAAGTTATTTTCAATTCTGTTTTCTAAATTGAACTATCAAAGATATTTTATGTATTAAAAATGCGCACCTTAGTGTCCTTACGCATTAGTAACATGCAGAAGCTATCGAATAAGAAGACAAGTTCCAGATATGTGCTCCGCATCGCCCTGTGCCCCTGTATGATGCGGGAAGTACAAAGTTTTAGCATGGCACAGTTCAGTAGATAGCTAAGCTTGAAAGCCCAGTTGTGATAAAAACCATCATTGATGCCTCCAATAAATTGATATCATGATGATGACATTTGGTCCCCAGATGATTTATCCCTTGGGATTCGTGGAATAAATGACTTATGTGATGGGTTGTTTGGATCCTCCTATGACAATATGCCATTCTTTTTTTTTATTACCGGGAAGGACAGACAGAAAGATAAACAAACATTTCAAAATATTATTCGACCATATAAGATACAAGTTCAACTATTAAAACTACAAATAAGTTATTAAAAACTACAAATAAGTTATCAAAATTGAAGTTGCTGTTAGAAAGAAAGAATTCCTTTGGTCACACATGTATGTATGTATGTCTGGTATCAACAGTTGAGTAATGCTGAGAAACAGCTGGCTTAACTCCTTGATTATCTTGTTAACAACACCCAACATGCATGTTAACAACATGTATATAAAGTCAATGTCAGCTGTCACTTGTATATTAAGTATGTCTGTATACTTCTACATTGTATTTAGAAACAACAATTTGAAATATAAAATGATGTTACTGTTTGGTATATCCAGAGTTCATGTACCTAGTGTTATCCAGGAACATTTACTCATTTTACTGTAGGCCATTGATTACCATTCATTATATTATCCGAGTTTGTGTTACCCAACCGACCCTAAAATGTTCTGCGTAAAATACTTGTCCAGAAACTTGTTTCTGAGAATTTAACTGGACCATGATATAATATATCGGTTTTAATTAGTCGATATATATGCTAGTGTTATTACTATTTAAAAAAGTATATATAAAAATATGAGTACTGTAGCCTACCGACCACACTTTTTAGAGACATGTTAAGTCGTGTTTACACAGTGCGACTTAGAATGATAGTACCGTAGTACGTAGAACTCCTCTAATTCGAAGGAGTCACATTTCAAAGTTAGTTTCATGAGAAATCTCAATCCTAACTTCATTGATTACTTTTTCCTAAGATATTTGTTTGTGACACACGAAGCAATGCCCTTTCTATGCATGTTCATTTTATTGCATCCTGCATCGCCCTTTTAGGATATTTGTTTGTGAAAGACAATAAGCAATACTATTTAAGAAGCATAACCTTTAGAGTGTACAATCTTCAATGACTCAATGCATCCTTTTCATTAGAAGCGAGGGGTGTAATCAAACTGAAAACGGTGTACAGGCCTACTAGAGGGTTCTGGGAAGAATGAAATCTATAGGAAACAATAACAAATTTTGGACATGGTTTAAGTTCTAAATAGCGACCCATGAGGGTAAGTCATAAAACTTATTTGCACTTCAAATTAATGATATTCCTTTTCCAACCATGAAAGGGAATTCGACCAATCAGATATTGTGCAAGAGGAAGTGGACCCATGAATACCAGATGAGATTTAGGACCACACTTACATAGGGAACTGTAATGAAGTTACTATAGAAACTGAGGAAACTGTAAAATTATTGAGTTTTGGGATAAAACGGGGGGATTGATTGATTGCGGTTTTACACCGTACTTACGGTACTGTTATTTCACCTACATGATGGCGTGCCAGTCCAATGGGTGAAGGGAAACACAATAATCAACGCCGGCAACATATAAGACACTCACTGCTATACATTTGATTTACAGGACCACAAACTAACACATCTTAATGAAGATATAGCGGTTTATATTTTAATCTCACAATGGAAATATTGTAGACCTTGTATAAGTTGAATTCTAATACTAATAGATTATTAGCAATGTTACAACTGTAACAAGTCAAGCTTACGGCAGCCATAAGGCTATATATATGTAGAATGTCAGGTTTTTCAGTTGCAATGCACCCATTGTCCTTATTATTTCAAGCATGACATCAGATATTGTACTACAATGTTTGGTAGGTGAAGTGTGTGTGTAACAGTAGTCTCTCCTGAATGGGGACTTGATAGAAAGCAGTTACCTGTCCCAGTCACCTTTCCTCACATATTGAATAATTATCTTCTTTAAAGTTAAGGCCTAGGGGTTGAAATGTCAGGGTTAACCCACTAATCAGAGAGCAGTTCAAGTCTTGGATCAACTTTTTTTACCTAGTGTTGTATAGTGTTAGTGTATTGATCTCTAGCTTTGGTAAATTACATACGGGTTTCAGAATTTGTGAAAAGCAAAGCAATGTTCATCTCGTTTACACCAGACAGCATTTATTTATTTATTTGACTGGTCACAGGTGTTTAACGTTGTTCTCGTGATTATTTCAATTTATGACGACTTTGTGTTGCCGCTGTAAGATGGAAAACCGTAAAGAAACCTAATAAAAACCACCCTGCGAACAGGAAAAGTTCTCTTATGTACCTAAGGTCCACAAGGGGAATCGTACTTATTCCATGTACAGCGAAGGGGACTCTGTAGGCCAACGCTCAGCCACTGAGCCAAGCGCGGCATATATTTAATTAGAATAATCTTATTCCGGGTACAGGGACGGGGACTGGCCGGACTGCGTAGTCCAATGCTTAACCACAGAACAGCGGCGAGGATTCCATTAGACAGCAAAAATCTGCCCTTTCTAGTCTGAAGATGTTATACTGTATTAGGATTTGCTGCCTTAATAGCTTGGTCTGTGTCCTCTGTGTCAAGTGAAAAGCAATGTCTTTAATAAAATGACTGAGAGACCATGTTGCCATCCCTCACTGTCAGAAGTACCTATCTACAAGTACACTGAGACGACACTAACACTCAGACTCACACTATACACACTTGGTAAAATGATTGTTATGTAAACCTAATTAACTTACCAATCCTTAATTGCACAGCCTTAAACATTTAGGCTTTATGCAAGTCGTCTTTATATATTTTCATTACAAGTGAAAACGTACATGTTACTGCTATGTGTGATTATAATATATGTCATGATCTTGAAATTTATAGCTACATTTTAAGCCAGCTAGCCTGCCCCTCATTTAGCTCAAACTGATGATTTATACTTACATGTACCAGTAACTGCAGTATGCTAACAAAAGGCTATAAACAGATTGTTATTCTTACCAAATTCATATTTTCCAATGCTATATTTGATTGATCCACGACCTACAGAATAAGCAACTACTCTCTCGCACTACGTCACCATTATTGGTCCAAACAATTCGAATAGAAACTTGTTGAGTTCCATCAACATCCACCTAAAGCTTCAGCAGCTATACTGTTTCAATTTCAGAGACTTCAATTCTCATTCAAATGCCTCTGTCAGCTTCTTAAATACGTAGTCAACCAAATTTCAACAAGAAAAATGAACAATTGTACTGCAACAAGTCTGAATTTAAAATGCAGTGTATTTGATTAGTTAATTTATTCAAGTTTGTTTTATGTTGTGGTAAAGGAGACTAAAGACGAACACTTCTGGTAGAGCAGTTTTGAGTGCACTCACGAGCACTTTCAACTTGAAATGGCTAAATGGCAGCTTCTGACACAGCGGTATTTCGTTTGTGGTTGTGTATTTGGTATCGATATTGATTTAATACAAGATTGAATCGATGGAAACTGAAGACATGGTGATGAAAATGTTTGCTACATGGTGTATTGGCCTGGAAAGCTTTATTAAAACTTTTACAATAAATGGGACGAGTTTCAGTACAAATCAGCCGTATCAATGTATTGGCCCTTATAAAATGATAGAATGGGGCACTTTACATAGAAAACCTGGGATATATACGTGTACCTAAATAACTAAAGATGAATCCTTATGATAATATTGACATTACAAACATGAATGATACATGTAAACTGATCCTATGAAAATCTTTATGAAATTATAAAATACCCTTATGATATATAAAGTGTGTCTACATGAATTGTGGACGATTTTAATCAATTATCACTATGTATACACGTAAGTAGTCTATTTGTCTAGAATTCTATATGTGCATGTACCAAAAGAAACGTCAAGTATCACATCTTGACTAATAGCAATAAAGTTGTTGTCGTTTCTTTAAGAATTATAATAACCCTGAATTTCATGTTCTCTATATCTTTCTTGAACAAAACCGGCTCCGGCAGACAATTCTAAGTTATATCCCCGTCAACATTCCGGACTTGGTTGTGACATGTAGGGTCCTACAAGTAGGCTTATACAGACGGCTTGGCTTAACAAACTTGAGCTTCCGATTTTGTCCGACTAAAACTGCTGAAAAGTTTAGATTTGTATATCTTACCCATCGCCAACAACTACACATTTGATAGCCTGCATTTTGGTAATGTCCCCGTGATCACTATTTTGGTGTTCTCCTGTCACTTAACGCGATTGTCTCTTTCACACACAACACTTATCAACCCGAGCAACACCCTTTTTATGGAACGAATGTATCATGGCCGCTATATAGCCTTTTATACCAACCCCCAGCGAAGAGCTAAATTTAGATTCCGGACTTCACCGAGCACACCCGGAATTTTCCGATGTTCCATTGAGTTACAATGCACAAAACTATTTTGAAGCTTGTTAGAATCTAATTATTGATAGTTTAATATCCCAATTGAAATATTATATGCATTAAAACACAAATAAACTGGGCAAAAGCATTCAACAAGAAATACACTAATGAAATATAGACAAATATGATTTATGTTAAATTTACTATCTCCATACTTTTCAGAACTTGAAAACACCAAATTATAGGTGTAGATTATATTGCCACATAATATTCAATGCTCCAAGAATTATTTTACAATGTTTTTGATGAAGATTAAGGCCATTTAATTTACATTCCAAAAAGAAAAGAAAAATCTCTGTTTTTTATAGCTAATCAATATCAACTGTCTGACAATACATAAATTTTACCGAGACCTGACAACCCGCTGAGGCCTACTCGTAAATGGAATTTAAATATGGTCACTAAATGATGAAAACCAGCAAAACAACACAAATTTCATAAACCTTTTTGTTGTTTTTTTGTTATGAATGCAAAACAATAATTACAGTTGTAGGTCTACTGAGAGATTTTTTTAGCGTACCGGTACAGACTATCTTTTTCAGTACATTTTTTTTCATAAAAGTACTCGGCTTCTGAGCTTGGTTACACTATATAAAAATTATCATATTTGCAGACTATATCTTGTGTTAAATAAGAGCAGAAATTTAAAAAACGCCACTCTCCATGAATCTGTTATATTTTATTTTTTTTCTTCAAATATTCATTTATACCCCAAAGATTTAAATTTCATAACAGTGGAAATATTTCCCCTTGTGAATCTGATCTGTATTCACGGCCTCCTAAAACAAATATATTTTCGTATTGTGATGTAAATCACTCAGCCTATATATTGAGTTGAATGATTGACAGTTATCCTATAGATAAATATACATGTGATCTCATCACTTCCTCCTTGTACAGTTATAAAACCGTTCCAAGTTGAAATAAGCCTACATTTAAAGCATGTGTCTTAGATAGGAGAACCTTCAACTTTGGGCTATTTATCTCCAAAGTGAATATTTAATTTGTAGATTAAATAATTCAAGTAACTGATTTTCTCTGAGGTTAACTACTGTTGCTTTTTTTAAAATGCTGTACTTGGACTACTTCATTGTCCTTTATTGGTATACATCAGGGAGTCTCCCTCGTATACATGTATTTATGCCATAACAAAATAAATTGACTGAGTATCACTGCATGGTACAACAGACTACTGTGATGATTGTTTGTTTGTATGATTGGGGTTTAATATGTACTTGAGATCATTTCACTCGTATGGTGGCATGTTATCCGAATGTTTGAAGGAAACAACCCTCAATGACACTGGAAACAAACCAAACAACACAGGCCATTAACAAGGCGAGACAAAGAACCCCACAATTAATCGTCTTCCTGACGCCCATAAGTTCGCCTCAGAGGGCACCAAGGCAACAAAGTTTCAATTTAACCCCCAGCTACTTCTGTATAGCGATACATTCAAATACAGTGTGTGTTTATGGTGCTTAGCCCAGTACTTAGTCGCCAATGTTTGTTTACTTGATTAGGATTTTGTGCCATACTTAAGGCTATTTCACTCATGATGGCGTGCCAGCTCAACGGGTGAAGGAAACCACTCCAAATAACCCTAGCAACACAGTACACTTACAGGACGAAAAGCAGGACTTTCAAATAAATAGGCTTCCTGATGCTGCTTTGCTAACTATAGAGGGCACAAAAGTCCCTACTTTTTTGTTTGATTGGGGTTTTACACTATACTTAAAATTATTTCACTCATATGACGGCCGACCAGCCCAAATTGCTATCCACCCTTAACGACATAGGCTACAGATGAAGACACCACAGGACATTTACAGGACACCACAACAAATCAACTTCCTGATCCACCTTAGCTCAGAGAGATGGCACAGGAAGTTCCCACCAACCACCCACCAAAAGCTCCCACTCAACCACCAGCTACTGCTGTAGTGGTAAATCCCAATAAACTGTTTAACCCAGTTCTTGAAAACAATTATTTATCAAATGGTTATTCAACAAAACACAAAACCAAAATGCATTATTATAAAATTTTATTTCAAAATGTCATGAAATAATAACCTGAACTCTACTGACGGACATATCTTGCCAGTAAATGATTCATTTTGACATCATATTATATATCAATAAAACTAATGTATATCTTGTATTCCTGTTTTATTATTTCAAAGATTGGATAATTATTTTAAAGAATTTTTTCTCTCTGAAAAAGAAAAGTCATCGATCCTCTGACTGAGCCACCTAGACACTGTAATCATCCATAAAACCCTGTGGAGTCCTCTTCACTTTACCTGATTTACCCTAAATGCTCAACAAATTCGACCCCATTTACCACTTGTAACACTACAGTTTATGCAAAGGTTAAGAAGTGTAGAAAAACTGTTGAAATTTTAAAAAGTTCATACTTTAAGCTACAAGAAAATATAAGCTTTAGTTCCAATCTCACATTAAGACCTTCAATAAATGACTTGAAACATGTGTCCATGGAGGTCGGATTTGTTGAGCATTTTGGGTAGTTTCAAATTGCCATGTTTCACTTTAAGCATATAAAGAATGGCTGCAGTTATAGCAGGGTGGGTCTTACAAGGTTCTTCCAGTTTTTCACCACACACTGGCAACACAGTCCTAAAGTCCTAAAGTGAAACACACTGGAGTATGCTGTGAAACACCAATCAAATAAATAAATCAATCAATCAAACTTAGCACACCTGTTGTCAATATGTATGGAAGCATATGAATTGTTGTATAATGTTGCATGATTCCCAAAGGCCTTGTAGATACAGAAATTCGCTGCAATAATGTGAATAGCAAAATATTTAGATCTCTCTTTCTTCCCTGGTATCCCATAATTGAATTATGCAAATAAATGTTACATCATTTATATAAGACAATTGCAAGTTGTTCCGGTCAAAGGAAAGTTGTCAAGTTAGAGTTAACAATTATAAACCATAAGCCCCATGGGACAAAGGCAGAAGAATTAACAAAACAAACATGTTTGTTTGTTGTTTTTGTTTTGATATCTTTCTTGAACAGATTCTTTACCATTAACAAATTGTACATACATGTAAAATGCAAGATTCTATGGAAGCTCTGTTGGTTGCTTAAAATATGTTTGCATAGCCTCACCACAATTAACGTAATTATTAACAGACAAAACAAATATAAAAACATTTTATTTAAAACAAGTATCGTTAAAATATATGTTGCTTAATAAAATGCATTGTCATTCAATTTTAGAGTATTTTTCAAGTCTCAATTCTCCCAAAACCTGCCTTTGATTTCAAGCTTCACCTAGTGAGTAAGTGTTTGGTTCCCGTTTACAAATAGGAACATAAAGATTTAACTTATCCTAAAAAAAACATTATTTATTATTAAAGAGCTACTGGTTTATCCGAAATAATCACAGTTTATAGCACTTATTAGGAATGATTTGTTGGACTTCAGATTTAGTCATCTCATATCATTAGGGAGGTGCCTGACTAACATTTGACTTAATCTTGTCATGTTCTGAAGGAGTTGCCTGACTTTCATTGGATTAGATCCCCACCTATCATGAAATAATTGTCTGACTATCATTAGATTAGATCCCCACGTATCATGAAGGAGTTGTCTGACTATCATTAGATTAGATCCCCACCTATCATGAAGGAGTTGTCTGACTTTCATTACATAAGATCCCCACGCATCATGAAGGAGTTGTCTGACTTTCATTAGATTAGATCCCCGCCTATCATGAAGGAGTTGTCTGACTCTCATTAGATTAGATCCCCACCTATCATGAAGGAGTTGTCTGACTTTCATTAGATTATGTCCCCACCTATCATGAAGGAGTTGTCTGACTTGCATTAGATTAGATCCCCACCTATCATGAAGGAGTTGTCTGACTTTCATTAGATTAGATCCAGGAGTTGTCTGACTTTCATTAGATTAGATCCCCACCTATCATGAAGGAGTTGTCTGACTTTCATTAGATTAGATCC
>JAVFBZ010162688.1:774-13250 GCA_032466195.1 Katharina tunicata
TGTTGTGATTGGGCAACGGGGGCCGTTGATGGTCGGTTTTTGGTCCTTCAGGCAAGACGTTGTCTGTTACAAACTGCAAGGCCGCTACGAAATGATCTGCAGAATGCTTCTGGTGTACATGTTTCTACACAAACCACGCGTCGTCGTTTTCATGGTGCTTGATTGTGCTCAGGTACTGTGTTCTGTGGGTGCCTTTGGCGCGACATCATACACAAGAGCGTGGACCACATATCATGTCAATTGAACCCTGGATGAGTGGAGGGCAGTACTCTTCATTGAAAAGCCTCGCTTCTGTTTCAACCATCCTGATCGGAGAGCAATGACTTGGAGACGTGTTGGAGAAGCATCCCAGAGACAATATGTCAATGAGCATGCTGAACTATGATGGGGTCTAAGTGATAGTCTTAGGCGGCATATTTATGGCTGGAAGAGCATATCTTTATGTCGTTGTACTTGGAATGCTGACTGCAGCTAGTTACAGGGATGAGAATCTCCATCCCATTGTGAGACCATTTACGCAATTGGCGCACAGCTTATTTTGATGGATGACAATCGTAATGGTAATGGTAGAGTGTCAGCGTCTTCCTGAGCGAGAGCTTCGTCTGCTCATAATGCGCATGAGTCGTCGTTGTCAGAGGGTCATCAATGCACGGAGATATACCATACCCGTTATTGAGTTTTCATTATTCTCCAGCCGTTAACTTTATTGATGTTGAAAGTTGGATAAGACAACTGGATGATTTAATCACAAATGACATGATCTCCTTTCTTTCACTTTAAATGCCTGTCAGGCATGATGTAATCGTTTATGATACAAACTTGTGGCATTTGTTTCAATTGAACGTTATACGACAGCTACATGATAAACCATATTCATATTTCATATGTAATGTTAAATATAATGGTATATTATACAATAATACAAGAAAATATTAGATTAAGCCAATTGTTTTATTTATGTGTTGTTTTTTTTGTCAGGAATACAAGGATTTAGGACTACCTTTATCGACGACCAGTAACGAGGCCTGTAAACTCTACGATGCCACTCTCACACAAGTAGGTTTATATTGAATAGGTCACCCTTCAGATATTGTACCCTATCCTTTATCAAACAAATATTTGACATCCTGGTCTCAAAACCAGGTGACTTTGTCAAATGACTTTGTCAATCTGAAGATTTAAGAAAAGCAAGGCAAGAGTTTGAATCAGAATGCCTATGTCCGATGATGTCAGTTCTGGGAACAGCCATTACAGCCGGTTAATGTCATATTATTGAATTGCAGCATCTGCGACGATGATGCCATGCTACGATATGACCTTATAATCGGCTTCCATACAATTCAACTATTGTCAGAAGATTTGAGAGTCTTAACGGGCTGAGAGTAATGGCTAAAAATAGATCTAGCGGGTTAGTGTGTTTAAGCTAATGATATAGTCATACAATCACTTACATTCTATTGTTGCCCACATTCTTACTGTGTTTGCTCCCAATTTAGGTTATGTTTAGAATAAGAACCAGTCAGTGGGCCAATAAATCTATCAGTTAAGAATGAATGAATTTTTTAAAATAAGGAACTCGCCGAGGCCCAACTAGTTGTGCGATTGAGTACAGATTCCCGTTCAATGTACAGCGCACTATTGACTGTGCGGAGTTTGATCGACATCCTTGGCTATATAAGGAAAGTTACGGTGGATGTGGGGATAGTGAGGCATTTGTCACGAGCTTTCTTTTCGGTTTTCCACAGAGCATATACAGTGCAAAGTTTTCCTAAAAGCACTAATCATACACCAAGCAAATCAATGTATCTTGTTAGATTACAAATGGCAAATGCTGTAAGAGTCGGTCAGACAACAGACCAATTATTCAATCAATCAATCAGTGAATCAAAACAAAACTTGGTTAATAAACCAGTATACTGGTATTCTACAGCTCTATGTCAATCAATCAATCAACTAATCAACCGATATAGCAATGGATCTGGGAATTAATATAATACTGTTTTATTACTGTCATTTGGTAAACTCATCAATCGATTGTATTCAGTATGTTGGATGGTATGACGATGCAAGTATGGGCGGAATTGAAAACTGTGTTAGCAAAACCATCGAAGCCGACCCACACTTTGGTAAGGGAATCAAGTCCATCAACATATATTATAATATCGCTCCATTACAGCATCGTGTTTGTTTTCAGGGGGCGAAGCTGCGAAATGTTATACTCCACAACGCAATGCTTTCGTGCTGCGATGTGATAGAGAAACGTAACATCGCATCGTATTGCGGTATCGAAGCATCACCACATCGAACATCGATCACAATGTCGCGCCTGGCAGCATCGCTTTTGAAAACAATCGCGATGATGCGATAGACCGATGTGGCTTTAACTGGCTTTTATACAAAGACCGAAGGAAAGTCCACATTGGTTTCTAAAAGATTAAAAATCTGTTTTCATGTAGCTTTTATTCCTTTTAGAAAATCAGTGTTAAGTCCGTGTTTACATGAACAATTTTGGTAACAACTGTGGATTGGCGTGTTTAAAACCTTATATGGAAGTATCTTCATATATTTCTTTACTCTTCAAGTATTTCTCTAATTTGATATTTACCAGTCATGGGTCACGTCTTAAAGAACGGCTTAGAGGTGATGGGTACTGGGCGGAGCGTTGTCTTGGATGCGGAATTCCAGCGCGAGATAGATACCATGGTAACCTTGATGAAATCGTCATCGCTGTATCCAAGGGAAGAAAAACACGTAAAAGCCATCAAGTTGTGGTCTGAAGGGTACGCATTCATTGACCGTTCACCTTGCAGACAATTAATAATAATAATAATAGTAAACTTTTTTAAATCACGGGCATACTATCAGCAAAAAGTGTTGTACGTAGCAGCAGTGGGCGATAACACTAGATATAAATAATATTAAAAACTAAATACAATAAGACATAACAATTTATATTGACATATATAAGGATGTAAAGATGTTAAGATATTTAAAAACATAAAATTCTTATTTATTTCAATTCATACACTTTTGCGGATATTTATGTTACTGTTTCTGACATTTCTGTACAGTTGAAGATAATTTTAGACAGTTATCGTCAGTCTGTATACAGTGACGGACGAGTACTAAATTTCTATCGACAGTGTTTCTTTTTGGTGACCTTAGTACTAGCAATGTCAATACTAAATCAAACAGTATTACATCGAAACAATCTATTGTTCTATATTGCAGCAAACCCTGCACACATTTCACACAATGCTGCAGGCAATTTCCGTACTGGCTCAGGCCATACTTAGCGAAATCTTTAAGATATTTAGTGCTAAAGATAGTAGATGTACTGCTCCCAACAATTCTTACTATTCCAGACAGTTCTGTCGACAAAAGTTCAGTTTCGGCTGATGTCCAAGCCTTACGACAAGGCGTTTACTGATATTACCGCCGTTTTGTTTTGGTTTCTATTTTTTATTTAGTAAAATTTTCACTTTACAGCCAGTTGATATCTGCATGTGATCTTTGGGAGGACATTTTAATAGAAAACCCATTAGATATGCTTGCCATTAAATTCGCCCATGATGCCTACTTCTACCTGGGTCTACATCCACAGCTGCGCGATTCTCCCGCTAGATGTCTCCCTGCATGGAAACAGGCCACACCTCTTTACGGGTAACCATAGAGACACGTTCTTGAAATTGATCATTTCTAATTGTAGACGAAATATACAAACTTGTCTATGTACTTTAAATCATACCACCCACTTCGGATAACTTAAAAGCTGAACACCAGACCTGGCTTTGAATTAAAACAAAAAAAATAACTGAAGAAAATATATGCGACAAAATCTGACTTAAAATAACCGATCGTAATTGTAGAGGGGATATAGCATTCTGTTTGTACGTACGTGTTTCTTCGCTTGTCATTGATCTAGTCGCTTAATATCTTTATTGATTTTTATTTCACGTCTATAATGAATATGCCTTGAACGAGTTTGAATATCAAAGTCGTCGGGTAAAGGTCAAGGCCGTTTTAGAATATGTTTGTAAAAGTTTGGAGAAAGCACATACTGTAAGGGTAGCCGTATCACTTGTGATGCCTTGGGGTGTTTTTTATAACCAACAGATAACTTTGTATTTTCCCTCCCAACAAAATAAGATGGACTAGGTTTAAGAAAGGTTTAATCTTACATTTTATTAAATGAAACTTGTATTGTACGTAGGTATCTGTTAGGAATGTATTCATTTGGCTTGGAGGAAACTAATTTGTACAGAGATGCCGAGAAAACATCAAGAAAGGTAAGATTATTTTAGAGTAGCGATGATTAGTACACCATATATGCTTTAAACCCTTCATTGAACATTCGGTGCTAAGAAATACGATCACTGTCCCCCCCCAAAAAAAAAAAAAACTATTCAAGTCGAAGTAAAGCATTGCCGAATTAAGAAAAAAATCGTATAAGAATTTTATATTATTATTTTCCCGACCTCCTTCTACCGGCGGGGGTTTGGGTGGGATCTTCCTGTGCCCTAGTGCTCTCTGACCTAAGGGACACAGGATGCCGATTTGTTGTGGTGTCCTGTTTCGTTAATGTTATGTAAATATTTTGTCCTGTATTGCATGTTGCCAGCGTCGATTACGGTGGTTTCCTTTTCCGATTGGGCTCGCACTCCGTCGTATAAGTGAAATGACCTTGATTACGGCGTAAAATCCGAATCAAACAAGCAAATCTTTCTACCAGAATTAAAAACATATAAAAAAATATTTAAAAAAAATGTACATATTTAAGTTTGGTAAAATCGCCTTCGGAAAGCATTTACATGTTGTTGTGTTATATTTCCCCTAATTATAAGAAGAAATAGACAGGCCCCCAAACCTTGAGCGAGGAAAACTTCTACCCAATTAAGTCTGCCATCTTTGATGCTTCCTAAGTTAACAAACTCGGACCTGTAATACGCCGAGGGTGTTGCTGACATTCCCGCCAAGAACGCATTAGAGTAGATCGTAGCTTTACGGAAGCACTCTGGCTAATCCAGTTGAGCCACAGAAAATGTTAATATAAACTAATCTGAAGGAAACGCTGAATATGGAATTCATTGTGATATTTCTGCATTTCGGCGTCAAGTTATACCGTCACCAGGAACCTTTGGTTGATTAATGGCAGTATGCCTCTAGCTTATATTTATGCTGTTATACTTAGCATAGGCGGAACATTATGATTCCATCGAAGCTATCCAATTGACTTCCCATTTTTGGGTTGTGTAACTGTCCCTTTTTAACATTGGAATACATCACCGTCATATAAGTGAAAACAACCTCGAGCACGGTGTTAAAACAGCAATCAACCAATCAGCATTACAGAGCCGAAAACAGTATAAAGTATACAAATACAAATTACCACATGGTTTAAATGATTATGTAAGATCTCTAAACAGTCATAACATGTGTAATAGTGGTATCCCTTTCTCAAATGATAATCATAAAACAAGCATTAATTTAGAACCAAACTCGAGACGTTTCGCAAAGTTTTGATCTAAATGTTATTGCCGTTTTTAAGCAATCTAAGCTTTTAGATCGAAACGTTGGCCAGGAAATAAATAATAAATTTCCATCCATGAAATCTCGAGTAAAGTTTAGTTTCTAAACTTCTATACTCCTAAAGAAGTATGAGAAAAAATGCGGATGGGTCAGCCAATCACTCATTGGTCGAGACTTAATGACGTCACACTCTTTTTGAAACTACTTGCCTATCTTGAAACCCTTTTGAATTTCAATTCAATATATTAGCTGTCGTGACTGTATAGTGGTAATGTGCAGTATAGAGGATAACGCAACCGCGCAGTTTCGAACCCACGCATGGCTGTTGTTTTTTGTTTTTTTGTTGTTGTTGGGTTGTTTGTTTTTTGGGGTTTTTTTTGGGGGGCGGTGCGTTTTTTTCTCTCTGTTTTTTATTTGGGGCGGAGGGGGGAGGAGGGTTAGTCCTGGTTTCGGTTGTCCTGGTTTTTAGTTATTTATTAGTTACAGTATATAATTTTTACATTAATTTTCGACTTCATTGTGACAGGACCAATGTGTGATCGACTGACCTTCACCCACTATTCACATGTGTATGAGAACTCAAACTGAACTGGTCTTAATGCCCTTACCTCTGAGTTTACCATATGTATTTATGTCGTTTTCTTTAGGCGTTGGAGATAAACCAATCAGATGCATGGGCAACTCACGCGCTGTGTCACGTGCTAGAAATGGAAGGGAGACAACTGGAGGGCATTGGGTTTCTCAGCTCAACTGTCAACAATTGGACGGTAAGGATCAGACATGTTTTTGTCTAACTGAGTGATCAGTATCGCTTGATTAGGTGTTACAGCGTTATCGGCTAGATGCGTTTGGATTCTGAGACAAATCTTCCGTCAAATCCCGACTTCAAAGGTTAGAGCAACAACTCGGGTATCAACAGATCAAATGGGTTGTCAGTGAACCCCTTTCTGCCACGGTCTTCTCTTGTACCATTGGCGAAGTAATTTCATGGGTACGGCGTAGAATACCGAGAAATATGTCTACCATACATGTTTAGCTTTAAAAAGATTGAAAGGAATTTCAATTTAAAAAAAACATCAAATTTATTAAACGGTTATCCTTTTGCATATATTGTATATAATCAGTTTCATTTTATAATGAGTAGCTTTGCTTAATTAATTTTCATATTTTATCAAAACTTCTAGTTCATGTTATTCAAAGCGATACGATCATATCCTGCATTCAGGTTGAATGGCCAGCTGTCCTAATCATGTTTTCTCACTTTCTTTTCCTTTCAGAAATGTGAAATGTTATCTTGTCACAATTACTGGCATTGGGCCCTGTATCATATCGAGAGAGTGAGTTAGCTCTATTACACATCATCCCTATCGCATCATTATAGCCACAGTTAAAGACAAGGGAGAACACAATCGAGAGAGTTGACAAAATAAGCTATCAAACGTTTAATGGAGATCCGAAGCACCTTGATGAAATATGTACTTAAAAAACTAAAATAGTCAGATATGTTTAGTTTTTTTTTAATTCTGCCTAAAATATTAATTTTATCTTTTTAAATTCCGAAACTGCACATCATTTGAAGTGAGATACCTAAATCAAATATAAAATGAATTTAAAGGAAGTCATAAGTATCATCTTTAGGGCAAAAAATGTTTCCAAATATTGTCACCACTGATCAATTTAGCTTGTTAATAGCTGTACACTGCGATCAATATAACAGGGAGCATTACGTAGTTGGGTTACCAGGGAGTACTTATTAATTAGATAGAATGGATGATTTTACACCACCAGAATAGTTTCGCTTCAATGCTCTTCATAACTCTGTAAGACCTGTAGAATGTTGTAGAGCATAGTTTAACCCAGTTTTAACTGCACAAATTTGTACATGAAATTCACCTTTTAAAACGATCGTTTATAATGACAGCTTTATTTGAAAGCCGAAAAGATTTTGTAACTGCGGAGCACGTGCACATTGTAATCAGTAAACAAAGAAAGAAAACTAGACTATAAGTATTAAGTTTAATAAACACCTTTTTTTACATTGTTTTCTTTTTGTTTAGAACGAACACCAGGGAGCCTTGGATATATTTGACAATAAGGTATCAAAGGTTTTAAAGTCTTTCCTTCATTTTTTAATAACCTCATTGGTTCATAAGAACTGAATTCGTATATTTTTTTTTAATGTCTTTAACGAGAAGCTTTTACAAAAATTGATTTCCCCTTTTTAGTGTTTGAAGGCAGTAAAGGTTACAGACTTTACACTAGTCAACAATAGCATATTCGTTCTGGGTAAATCGGGGATGTAGATGGCTGCTTATTGACCAGTACTATTACAAGTGGTGACCACTGAGGTCAATGTGGATTTTCTTCCCGTCGTCATTTGAGTGAAAAAGCCTTAAGTAGAGCGTAAAAATCCCATCAAACAACGCAAACCACTAAACTGGCTACTAGTTAGTAGCATCTACCGATGTAGAGGTGATCCTTGGATTTATAGATAATAGCTATCTCACCATGCAATCTTATGCTACGCCCAAACACATTCGTTCAGTTTCACAAGGGGTCGTACCTTACCTCTGTTGGTTGAGCGTTGGACTACTGAGTCCCCTTCACTGAATCTTGTATAGGTTTGAATCCCCCCGTGGAACTTAAGTATATAACATAAGTTTTTCGGTGGCTGCGGAGATCGTTTTCCATTCTATCGAAACCGAAAATGTTATGGTCGTCTTGTTTCAGGTAGCAACTAGTTGTAAAAGCTCAGGATCCATGTTGGATATTGTTGACGCATGCTCACTGTTGTATCGCCTTGAAATGGAAGGTATTGCTCTAAGTCCATTAAATTCTCATTATTCGATTAATCTGGTTATAGCTTTTCAAGTCAAAAAACACCAAAAGTGCATTATGTAGTTTAAAGGAGCATGCAAATCAAACTTTCAGAATAAAGAACAACTTGCTTTTAAAAAATCGTGCTTTAATAATGAATATAGTATTTTTCGAGGGTTTACTGCCACATGTTACCCCTCTGAGCATTTTCTTTAAAAAATTAATAACAATTTATGGTCACAATTTTCAAGATGAACGCTTTTATTTCCTTGTAGGAATCAACGTTAACGACCGATGGAATGAAGTATTTGAAGTTTGCCGACCTCATATTGACGACCATATAATGGCCTATAATGATTTACATATTTTAATGGCGTGTTTGCGGGGCAATTCTAAGGATACCACACAGAAAATGATGGACTCGCTGATAGAGTTCGTTCGGTAAGTGTACCAAAGCTACCACTAACAACGCTCTATGGATTCAATGACGTGAATTGTTGGTGATGTTAAATTGTCTGTAGCTATGTTTTATAGATGGATTCTCAGATTGGTCGTGTCGTTGGCTGGTTGGTAGATTGATTGATTGATTGAATGATTGATGTGTTGGTGGTTGGTTGGTTCGTTCGTTCGTTCGTTCGTTGATTCATTGATTCATTGATTCATTTTGTAATTTTTTATCGAACCATAGATTGATTCCTTTTTTCGTGAATTCAATGATGACTTCACTAGTTTATTCATTTGCCTGTTAATTTATTTATTCAATGTATTTATTGCATCATAGATTGATAGACTTTTTCTCCGACGTCTTGATATCCTCAATATAGTTTACGGTACTTTAATGCTGTTTAACACGGGATGAAAACCAGAATTCGAGACGATGCTTCCAACAATTTTAACATTCCTTATGAAATTCTGAGTCGCTCGTGTTTTTAGTTTGAACATTGTGAACTGTGCATATAACATATAACAGTCCATAGAATAATAAACATGTATATCTAGGCGTCGAAAACAAATTAGTCCCTTTACTCTCGTCCATATCTGTTCAATAATTTTACATGAAACTGTAGAGAAACAAATTGATTTACGATGCATTTGGGGTTGTAGCAATGGTAGTGGAGACAACCAAGAAATCACAAAATATGTTGGGCTTCCTATGTGCGAGGCTTTCGTAGCTTATAATGCTGGGGATTATGCGCGTGCTGTCAACTTAATTTACCCAATTCGTTATGACGTCATCAAAATTGGAGGCAGTAACGCGCAGGTAAGAAGATTTAAAGTCTCGTTGGTCAATTACCTCGGTGTTTGTGCTTTTTTTTTTTTTTTTTTTTCGTGTGTTTTTTTTTTATTTGTTTGTTTTTTAATTCATGTTTTAGCAATAGAAATAAAACCTAGAGTCATATAACTTATAATAAATAACTTTTACTAATATTTATCCAGTAAACCTTAACATCCATTAGTTTTCTTGTAATATTTGTGTAAATGTCAACTTTCTAGTTTTGCTCAGAAATAGTCTCATATAAGATAATGTCTTTGTTGTTTGTTTAAAAAAAAGAAATGTGATTAACTTCATGAGAAAGCAATAAATAAAATACTTCCTATTCTTATTTTAATTTAACTTGATTATTTTCTCTTTTCATTTTAAATATAACAGAGGGACATATTTAATTTATTTTTAATCAACTCTGCGCTGAAATCCCCTTTGAAGGAGCACAGAAAACTGGCAAGGTACGAATCATAATACGGGTTTATTTTTATTATAACAAACTATCAAGTTTTGGCGGGAGTTTTGTGCTGCACTGAAAAATGAGGACAAGATAAGCTCGATATCATTTTTGTGCCTTGTGCCGTAAATCATACACATTTTTATTCCAACATTTTGTTTTGCTTGTGTCTTGTGTTTGTTTGTCTGTGGGCGATATTTTCATCCACCTTTATGTGAACCGAATAAGCTACAGTACATTGCAAGCCTTTGAGATTCACAAACAATCAGGGAAGAGTATTGACCCCTTATGTAAGCCAACGGGAATCAGGAATGCGATTTGTGTCTTTTTCTCTCAAGTTTACATTCGTCTTTTTTCCACATGTGATTGAATATTCAATATTAAAAAGTTAATATAGAAATCTTTAATTCCTCAACTTTAGTTAGGAATTTTAAACCCTTTAATGCATTTAATGCATTTAAAAATCCGCACACCCTGCGAAAAACGTCAATGACGAATTTATTATCTGTCAAGTCTCCCTGTCAGAGTTTATTTTAAATTAAATTCGTGACAAATGTGTCCTCGCTAGTGATTTGTCTCAGAGTTACCTCCCCTGACCGCTGACGCTTCCAAGACAACGCTGTCAGATTCCAGGGACATCTAAAACAGTCAATGACGTTGCACAAAACAAGTCTGTAAAAACCGATGTTTAGGATATTTTACCGTCACTTAAATGTAGCGATTGTGAAGAAATGATGTTTTAAACTATGTAATTGCCAACTTATTGACGAATTTTACCGTCAGTTTTATTAAATTAAGAAAACAAAATTTGAAGGCGGCCATGTTTGTTTTTTATTACCCGTGAGTTGAAAATTCTCCCAGGGTACGGGTTTTTAGCCCCTGGCAAATTGACCAATCAAAACACAAGGAATTTGGTTGACGGATAATAAGGAGTCTAGTTTGTAAGCATACAGAAGCATGCTTTTGTTGATATAATTTTGACATGACCGCCATCTTTGTTTCAGACATTTACTAATGGAGAGGAAAGCCCTGAAGGAGAATTCTCCAATGACAGACAGACTAATTGCTCAGACATTGTCTTCGCACGTGGATTGATTCTGTGGCCTTAAACCATGAACACTGTGCAATTTTGCTACATGTATTTGTGTAAATGTTTCAATATCGGCGCAGATTCAATCGCGTATTTTCTTAGCAACTCGGTGATACGACTTTTTGATAAAAGTTAACAATTATTTGGCTCTGGATGAGATTTAATCACAATTTCTTCTCTATCGTGGGACCAACCTAGCTTTTCCTATCGATGATTAAAGATGATTGATACTTCAACAGTAAGACGTGACAACTGTGTTTTTTAAATGGAACTTGATGCTAAAGACTTTGCAAGTGATGTACGATAAAGGTATTCTACTCTAGAACCGCTTTAATTAACTAACTAGCATGTTATTTTAAACAAGACGTGAAGTTATTACTTTTAGCATGAGAATAAAATGGTTTTGAGTTTTCCAACGTTGTGGGATATATGAACTGTCCAATTGCGCACACGTCTAATAAATACTTGATTTATATTCATTGAGTTTAGTCTCCATATAATAACAATCTGTCTTGGTAAAGGAACCGGACGAACGACAGCCGCGCCTCTTTTCAAGCTCTATCCATTGCTCTTATTTTCTGCACTCTCGTCTGATTGACTTGATAGGCTGTACCTTCACATCTCAAGCGCTTCTGCAGTGTCTGTTTCAATACAATGACGCGAGGTTTAAGAATCGAAAAGATATTGAACTCAAATTGTCTTGTTCATTCTGCCGATTTTATAATTATCTATTAACATTATTTTTTTCTTTTTATACAGTCGCTTAACTATAAAACTAACAATTAGGATATGAGCATCACACATGTATACATTTTGATTGATGATTATCTAGCTATTTCTGTTCCAAACCATCGTTTCTTGGTGCAAAGAACTGCGGTTAACGGTAAATGTCATTTGAGTAAAGAAAGTCGCGCCGTGGTTCAGTTCATTGAGAGTTTGAGTCACTTCCTGTGTTGTTAGTTGACTTAAAGACAAGAGATACAAACAACATGACTTCCACATGGTAACAGGACCTTTATTGATCTCTAATACATAAGAGTGGTAACTCAAGGGGAACAACTCTATTAGAATGTAGTACTATTATTTATGACATCAGAACACATCACAGTACCCGGTATAGGTTCGAATATCCTTCTCGACTTTCGGTATATAAATCTATTCGATTCAATTCTTTAATCCTGTTGATGTTTATACCCTACGCGTTCAAAAGTCTAAATGATTTTCATATATGTAAGGGATGTTTTCCGTTGGCTGCGGACATCGCGGGTGGGTTTTGTTTTCAATGTTCATTTCAGGGGGGGGGGGGGGGGGGGGGGACC